>JAMKCH010011545.1:0-64121 GCA_023653785.1 Ophioderma brevispina
AATGTGAAGGGAGGAAAGAGCACTGAAATCCCGTTTTTGATCCCTTTTTACACTCCCGCACCCCCACCACCAACCCGCCACCCACCCACCCCCCCACAAACCCGCCGCCGCCGCCGCCGCCGCCACCACACCCCCACCACAACACACCACCACCACTACTAGTACTACTTTTTTTTTAGTAATACTTACTACTCTGTACTACTACTTACTAAGACTACTACTATAATATACTACTACTAATCCGTCTACTACTACTACTATAGCAAGGCTGCTTATGTAATTTGCTGGCGAGAAATGAAAGACTGGATGTCATTATCCTACACGATAAAAACATATCTAAAATATTTTATATTTTAATGTTTTATACCATTTTTTACAGCTTTTTCTGCAAACACCCACAGTGGCACTTATAATTTGTACCTACTCCACCATGTACAGGGTCTCAAAAAACCCCTCCAGATTAAGCTATACCCTCTACAATATGCATGAAGTGACCCGGAATAAAAACAGACTATAAAACCTGTAGTTTTCCTGGTAATCCGTTATTACAAAGTTTCAACAGTGTTTTAACAGGAGTTCAAAAACCGTCAAGGGTTTTCCCCACAAAGTGTTTGCAGAAATAAATCCGGCGCGTAGCACTACAGGATGGGATGACTTCCGGAAATCCGTAAATGACGGAAACGAAAAGGGAATTATTTTCAAAAAAATAACTACCACTAAATAAACAATTGTGGCCTGGTGATCCGATAAAGTAAGGTGAGAAACCGCCAAATGGGTGTTGGTAAAATGACCAAAATTTATGGCACGATCCACGTATCAAATCATGGCGAGTTCATGCGCGGTATATCGAGTTTACCCCGCTATATGTCGAGTTTACAGCGCAGCCTATCCAGTTTGAACTCTATGTTTTGAGCCGAGTTTCATAAATCATGTCCAGAATAAATTTCATTGTCCAGAATAAATCATGCCTAGTTTTAAAAAAACGGGACATGATTTTTTTCAACATGTGCCAAACTGGTAATTGATTTTTTTCTAACATGGAGCAACTCGACATGATTTTTTATCAACATGAGCAAATCGACATGATTTTTTTTAGCACATACACCAAAAATCATGTCGGTTTTCCCATGTTGAGAAAAATAAATGTCGCGATTTTGAAATGGAATGATTTTTTATGTCAAATCACCATCTAGAGAGCAAAATCTCGATGTATTAGAGGGCAAACTGGAACATATAGCGCTGTAAACTCGTAGAGGGAAAACTGGACAGGATAGCGCTGTAAAAACTCGACATTATTATAACGCTGCAATCGAACATATGGCGAGGAAGGACAAACGATCACAGCGCGTGAAACTCGACAGGCGCGTTCGGAAATCTCGCCATGATTTTGTACGTGGGGCGTAAAACTGGACATGTATTATGTAAAACTCACCATATAGAGAGCACAATCAGTATGAGGCAACTGACAGATGCGCTGCAAACTCGACATATAACTCAGCACACTCGACATATGGCCGCGAGGAAAACTCGATACACACAGCGTGAAACTCGCCATTCGCGGGAAAGACACGCCAATGATGTGATACGTGGATCGTGCATACAAAATAAGCGTGAGATATACGTTTGAGCTCCTTCGCTCTTTGCACGGTATAACCATTTGCCTGGAAAGCCTCGAACCAACGGCAATATTCATGGGAATATTACAAAAAGTTCGATTCTCTCTACACAAAGCCATTACCCGTGCAGAGGTGAATAGGTTTTTTATAACAATAGAGTGATCCGTATAGTTATCCGTGTTTGTCAGATTAGCGGCCATCTTGGGGTTCCAACAATACCACCATACAAATGGAAATAGCATTTATGATACCCTCTAATGCAGTTCGGGGCTCCACCTGCAAAGTGTAAACCGTGCAAAGAGTCAACGGGCACATTTCGGGATAATTACATAACAAGATATAATTAAAAGGCAAAGGCCATTAAAGGAGTCGCCTAGAATCGGGAATACAACTGTAGGGGCGAAGCTTGCGTCTACGTTTAGACTCTTCGACGATACACTGATTGCCGAAAATCGGACAAAATCAAACATGTTCATTGTGATTTTACCGAAAATCAAAAAAAATGCCCCATTTTCCTAGTACATTGCGACTCAAAAATTGAAAAATGCACCCATTATAGAGTATCAATGACCTCAAAAAAATGCAACCATCAATATAGAGCATGGTGGGAAAAATGACCCATTTTTATAGTAAGGGGTTAAATGTGACCCATATCGGCGGCATATAGGTACCTACCCTTTGCCACTGAGTAAACCCCCCCCCAACCCCCCGGTCTTGATTAGTAAGCAATTCTATTTTTTTTTGCTTATTAGTGTCAAAATGAACTAGTTTATTTAGACAGCTATCTTAAACTGTCTTTGTGAGACAGTGCTGCTTTAATGGAATAAAGTACACTCATATTATGCCTTTTATGCCATTTTATGTAAATGCATATTAATTAGCTTTTTGGGGATTTTTTTGCTTATATTTAGTTGTCAAGAATTAACCAGTTTCTTAGACAAAACTGTTTCTTTGATGATGGAGTTGTCTCTAAACGGGATCAATCGCAATATTCTATTGCACTTTATTCCATTAATGTAGTTAATTAGACGGGCGGGCTGTCTCTACGACATGCATATTAATGACTTTTGGGAATTCCCCCCCTTATATTATTGTCAAAGGAACCACTTTTCTTAGAAAACCGTTTCTTTGAATGATGAGTTGTCTCTAACGAATCAATTGCATATAAACTGTCTTTGAGTGGTGATGGAGTTCTTAAGCGAAATAAATCGCAAATTCTTTTGCAATTTATTCCATTATAAGTTAATAGTGACGGGTGGAACACAACAAGATACTTTAATATCAATTGCTCTCGACCCAAGTGAAATTTCCAAACGTGTGATTGATGGTCTATTAACATCAGTGCGAATTGAGATAATTCGTATCCTAATAAACTCTCCTGAACCATTTAAAATAAGTAAAAACATTATGTTTTACTTCTGTATGTGATTGGAGGCAAACCATCAGTCATTTTTTTCCAAAATCAAGATGCCATTTGGTCTCTAAAATTGCTAGTGTAAGGTCATATAAACACCTTATTTAATGTTAATTGTGAAAAACCAGACACGTAAGATTTTAAAGCGGTCCTGAAGAGGCCATTTACGATGTTTTGTGGTCTAATAAAAGTCGGATCCCGACTTTTATTAGTAAACAATGCATAAAATCATTATTGACAAATACGGCGCGTTACGTTAGCCACTTACAGGGGTTCTGTACTTACAACCTTTCAAACCCAACAGTGCAAAAAAAGCACTTTGATTGAAAAAAATAGGGGGCGCTGTTTGTTTAAATTTTGCCAAAAACATCGATGATCGTGGCTTTATGAGCTAAATGTGACTTTAAATGGAGACATTGCTGTGACATCGGATAATGAAAGGCTATGGATACGAGGAATTAAATGGATTTTTGACGAAAATGTATGAAAATCAAGTTAATTTTATTTATCAAATGTTTAAAATAAATTGACCCAAGGACGATTGTTTAAAAAACGCACATTTTCAGTTTTCTTGGGACGGAAAAAAACACTTAACGAGATAAGAAATATAATGAAAATTGTTTTAAACTAATGGAAAAACCTATAAAAAGAGGAAATTTGTCATTTGTCCAACCAAGCTCATTTGTTTATGAACATACTGATGGATTTGGGAAAACGATAATATGGGGTATGTCATGTCATTCACACATTTTCAGCGATATAACTTTGCTTCAAGCTCGCAGTTCAGCGGATATTTCACCATCCAAATGCTACTAATGTTCCTGTATCAGGCCTATTCTTCCTGTATAAGGCAGTCGAGGGTGTCTATTTTAACCTTCTTAACCTTTGACAGACTGTAAAAATCTTTCGTTCAAAATGGCTAGGTGCGTAGACCTTTCCTCCCCCAACTTACCTTATAATTATTATAACATATTATAATTATTTTTTCTCTTCTTCTTCTTCTTCTTCGCACAATATGTACCTTAGGGGATTGGCTTTTGTTATCAATCATTATAACAGGGTCACGCGCTTTAGAAAGTGATTGTTTTTGAGTTATATCTCCCCCGGTAGGATAGCATACAAAAATCCACTTTAATTTTGGAAAAATGATGGGTTGTGATTGACATATTGGGGCCGGATTATTTCCCCCGTAAGAAACATATTGGTGCCAAATTAAAATATTACAAAGTTAAATATTTAAATATTGGTTTTATGGTATCCTTTTATTCTTGAATATACCATGTGTATCCAAAAAATTTCCATGACGAAAACACAAACTTGAACATTGACTGTTAACCAACACGTGACATAGTTGTTGTTTTCATAATCTGATAGTTTATACTTTCTATCCTGAAACAAAGAAGAAGGACAATTTGGTTGTGAAGAAATGGCAGACTGATGCATTTTACACCCATTCAATGTAATTTACACGGCGAAGCTGCAACAAGGTTTTTCAGTTCCATCATTTTGTCTAACTATTGTGACAAATTAAATTAAACCTTTGAACTTTGCTTCACAAAGATAAATTGCAAATAATCAGGTTTAGTGAATTCCCATGATAATCAGTGCATGAAATCAAATAAATTGCATTTAAGTTGCATTTAGACCAGATTATTAATTTTAAAATTTTAAGCATTCAAAAAGTTAATATCACTGGTCCAGCATCCCGATAGTAAAAACCACAATATATGTTGGCATACCTTATTTTTTAATTTAACTATGTTTTTGTTCAAGTAGCTCAAGTCATTGGTCATAAGCTGAACTAACAATTCTTCAAATTTACGGTAGAAGTAAATGTTGAAGGAATATACTTCCTTGGCAAAGCACAAACAAACATAATATATAAAATTCTTTGCCTGCCAAGAAGCCATTTTTAAGTAACATTTAAACAAATTTGAAACTAAACTGACATGACTATGGGACTGGGCGACAAGAGCAATATCAAAGCGTCTATGAACAGTTGTAATTTGTTGCAATATTATTTTTTTAAAAATTAACAAAAAACTATCATCCAAACAACTTTATCTCTTTCAAATGTTTTAAAACATGTCATTGATAAATGAAAGTTTCATCGATCCAGTTAATTTGTGCAACATTTATGCAAAGAACTCTCATCCACAAATCTGTTTCAAATTATGTTAACCCTAGTCTTACCAAGCCTTTTTGTAACACGTTTACCAAGGAGAAGGATGCGTTCCCATCCCCCTCGAGATTCGTTTATAAAGCACCCGATGCTTATGATTTTTTTTTCATCCACATAGATAATACACATACATATTGTAAACAACCAACTTGTGAAGTTACACAATATTCATGACCAGGTAGCCTGCTAAATGAATATTAAGTTATTATCTAAATAACATTACATGACCTTTAATTGTATTTTCTTCCACTTTCCAAAGTATTTTGTTTTTTTTTAAATCCCTAGAACTCACCCATGAGAACGACAATCAGCGTCCTAAAGTGTATCACCAGTGAGAAATACTTAACCCTGGTTTCACAAAACCAAGGACATGTAGTGTAAAAACAATTATCAGGGACCACTTTGCCCCTTACCAATAAAGGACCTTTTGATGAAGCCTAATGAAGCTGCGGAGTGGAAACACTATATTAAGCGGTTAAATAATTTATACTACGAAGCACAATCTTTAAAGAGACACTGGCACATTTGAAAAACAGTTGCGCCCTCAAAAAATTTAAAAAGTTATACCATGATAAACGCGTGACGCTAAGTCACGCATCCCCACTCCCCCAGGGGCCGAAAAACTATGAAAAAAATGTGCCAGTGTCCCTTTAAATAAAAACAAATACGTGCTATCAAGTTAAAATTATTTAGGCCCAAACGCTGTACCCAGACTACTACTTTGGAAATATCTGGCAAAAACAAATATAAGAACAATTGAAGTCGCCGGCCAATTACATTAATCACCAACTTCCACCAATTATCAGGCTTGAGGTGTCGATACGCATTACTTCGGAATCCTACGCACGTAAATGATAAAATTTGGATGATCTGCGCCCAATATTTTTGGTCTCGCCATGAGTTTCAAAAAATGGGTCGACTTGCAATCTCGCACCATATTTTTTGCAAATCATTAGTCGAACCCAACAAATTTTGGGCTGCTGAATCAATCCAAATTGTATGACAAAGTTAGGGAATTCATTGACATTAACCAACTGCAGCTCAATCACACCATATTGAGAGTTTTACACACACTAAAAATTACAAAATACTCATCTGGTCACAGTGCACACTACAGCCCATGTGTCCGTTGTGGCTCAACCGAAATGACATTTCCTCAAAAGACTTATGGGCAAGGGTGGAAATACTCTCAAAAGAAAATGTGAGGAGTGAGGTTGCTAGACCATTTTTACACCCACTATGCGATAGTGCAGAACTTATATTCAAAACCAGTATAAACTGCTACAAGCAGTTTTAACACGTACCTATCAGTTATCAGAAAAAAAAGTACTCAGTTTTCCAACGTTTGCCAAATTCAATTGTTTAAGTTGTCTCGGCCAGAAGTTTTCAATATTTGTAAGACTCCTTAAATTCATATTTTACAGTGACTAAAATATGGAGTACATCTGTTAATTCTACATGTGGAAATATAAAACTTCTACAAAATCCATCCAAAGATTATAAAAAGGTGTCTTTTTCTGGTGATTACCAAAAAAGGATCGGCCTTCCCAACACCGGTTTTCTGTCTGATATTATCTTTCATCCACTTTTGAAAAATTAGCCCACAAAATGTGTTGAAAAATGTTAACAATCCCAGATTAAAAGTGCGATTGTTTCCTCCCCCCCCCCCCCTACAAAAAGTACAGAGCGAATCATCAGCAGGGACAATTTTTACTAAAAGAGTATTAGTACATAATATTCTATTTAATATACGGAATTGGAACAGCGGAGTTTAATCTTGCTTATGATTTGATACCAGTGGGTAGATATGGTCCTCCTCTTCCAATGATACCAAAAATAATACCAACATACCTAGGTATGGCGTCCAATGACCATCAATCCGCGAGCGGCCAACATTGGCATTTTCTACAGAAAATATGCCGAAAATCCATTTTGCGCTAAAAAAGTAGGAATATCGGAGTTTCATGCGGTTTTCACTCTAAATGATGGCCAATTGGCTAGTTTGACATAAAATATGACTTTTAGAGCCATACTGTGCTACTATTTCAAAATGCATCATTAAAATATCCTTGCGGTGGCAACCACCCCCTACCTTCGACTTGACGGCATACCTAACCCCGGTGAAGGTGATATCTCACATTTTTTTTCGTAAAAATCAGACCGGAAAGATTGAGAGAACGATTACCTAGAAGCTTTTTACTAAGTTTTTTGCATTTTTAGCGCACCGGAGCGAAGTTACTGGGGGGGGGTGGTAACCACATCCTCCTTACCTTACACGCTTTATAACAATAATAACGAATTTGTATAGCGTCTTTTTCCGAACGATTCAAAGCGTTGTTGCCTATTTTATTACGCGCCATCAGGAAAATCGTCACAATAATTTTCGCTTCATTTAGGCCGGCAGCTGACCAAGCGGCACATCCTATCCGAACTATTGTAATATTCCCCGCCATAACAGCTCCAGATTTCGCTGGCGGTCAACCAGGTAATTGAAATTAAGATCTTTTCCAAGGGACACAAACGCGTCGACTGCAGCGGGGCTCGACCTTACGATGTACAATGGTTATTATATTGATCATGAGCCTGCGCTTTATCGTTGCGCCACACGTGGCTCTCAAAACGGAATAAATAAAATTCATGGTTTTAAAATAAAGAATGTTTTGTTCTTATTTTAACATCCCATTGTGTCAGATAAACCATTTAGGATGAAAATTGACAAAATGAGGGAGGTAGCTTCATCTACTACAAAATGATTTTCTGTGTGAGCTCCATTGGAATGGAGAAAATGGGAAGGAAGGTTTTACAAACCTTGATATTGCTTCATTTCAAGCATTTCATTTTTTTCAGAATATGTCGTGTCAAGAATGAGTATTACGATTGAGTCAATAAAGTTACGGTTCGATGAACATATCGAGGTCAGGGTCAGCAGAATTCCATTGCCACATTTTTTATACACCCTGATGTCAGTGAGGTTACTGGTGAGTAGAAGGACGCAGATACACAAAAACACGTCAATGATCAAAAATTGACACAAGAGGTTGCCTTGAATAAAATGAGGGAGGTGAGAATAAAGGTGTTGTACCAATTTGTGTGGGGGGGGAAATGTGAGCGGAGAAACAAAGGTATAAATAGTCATTTATGCAAATTGGTCGAGATTTTGTAGAACGAGCTCAAGAGGATTTGCTATTCACAGTCCGTGGTTTTTCCACTACTTCTGTGCTGCTACTGCTATATATACTACACTACTGCTAATGCTACTGCTATGCCTGCTACTAATACTACTACTTACTACTACTACGACACTACTAATACATACTACTACACAAACAAACAACATGCTCGAATAAATGATTGTTAACGACGGGGAATTAGACTCGATAGAGCACTCGCTTTTAGCTTAATCAAGAGTTGTATTCAATAATTCTCCAATAAATCTCCATTGCCTTATGTAATCTGACTGTACCCATTCTGTCACCTCTATCTTCACGCGACAATTCCCGATTTGTAAGCAGGTACTGGGCAACCCTCTTGAGGGAGTGAGGGCGACATAACGCTTTTCCACTGCATATCTCGCGACACAAAGGAAACCAAAAAATAAAAGAAAAAAGAGAGGGCGCTATTTTCTACACCCTCTTAAAATTAGGAGGGTACATATTGCTTTAACAATGTTAGCTTTGATTTTGCCTGTTCATTTTACTTTGATTTTTCTCTCTCTTAAGTTCTCCCGAGGAATATATAGTTCAGCTGCAGTACAAATCGTAGTAGAGCAGTATTGTGGTCCCACTCATTCAAATGCTTTATACATATGCCCTAGCTTGAACAAAATGGGAATGAATGGAAAAAAACACCCAAGAGCCTTAACCCCTTGGGTTATTTTTATGTTTATTTATGTTCACATTTACCTGATATTGTATTGACAATTTAGTTACAAATACACTTTTGAAAAAAATTCAGATATCCGATTTAAAGATTTGAATTAAGTTATTATCGCCAGTAACAAAATGTTATTTCGTTAATGAGTTAATGAAAATGTTTTATTCGCAATAAAATGTTATCGCCAAATAAAATGGTTTTATTCGCGAATAATTTAAAAGGTTGATTCGGAATTAAATGGTTTTTCCCGTTCAAATAAAAACATTTAATTCGGGGCTTATTATTAAACATTAAATTAAACGAATATAAATATTAGTTCAGTGATGAATAATGAAATTTAATGGGTTTGACACGAAGTGTAGGAAACTTAATTCACGAACCAACATTTAATTCACGAAAAAACATTAATTCACGAATTAAACATTTAATTCACGAATAAACCATTTAATTCGTTGATTAAAACATTTATTCACGAATTAAACATTTGCCCCCAGATAGAAGAAATGACACAAGATACAAGGTGTGTGGGGAGCCGGTCTGCCAAGAGTAGGTAACAACTTTTTCACCCATTGGCTACACCATATATCAAGCAACTAGAAAATTAGTTACGCTAGCATAAGAGTCATAAAACTCGTACTCCTCAATCTCAAATATCCACAGCCAATTAATATAGAAAATAAGCCACCCCAGTAAGTAAATACCTAAGACCGAAACAAATGTTGAGTAAGCACTCACGCTACACCTTAAGTAAACACCTAATTACCCAAAATTGGGAAGGCTATCGCGTTACACTAGCTCTTTTGACCACCTATTAAGTAAAATACGTAATGACCGAAACAAAATGGATGTGAAATTTACCCTAAATTTACACCCAAATCAATTTGGAGTAGATACTGCGAATCTAGCTCTTTTGAGACACCTACTATTAAGAAAAACTAATGACCGAAACAAAAATGGTATGTGTAATTTACCTTAATACACCCAATCAATTGGAGTAAGATACTCGCGCTATTCTTTGAGCACCTATTAAGTTAAAATACCTAAGCCGAAACAAAATGGAGGTGTAATTACCGTAAATTACACCCAATCTAATGTGGAGTAGTTCGCGCACTCTAGCTCTTTTTTTGAGCACCTATTTAAAGAAAATACTAATGACCGAAACAATGGTAGGTGTAAATTTACCCTTCAAAGACACCCCAATCAATTCCGACAGTAAGGTACAAGGAGGACCCGCATAAATTTGGATGAGGAAATAACTCGGCAAAAAAAACTGTGAAAAGATCAGCAATGTCGATATGAATGTACACTTATGACTGCCTTACGAGGAGGCATGCAGTTCGTTTATCTAAAATGGATAGTATTAAATTTAGGTAGAAGTAGGGGCAAAAATGCCCGATACCAATTCGAGCGGGTAAGGACCTGGGAGGAAAAACCAGTAACGAACTGTTGTTTTACATAACATACCATAAAATGCTCCAAAAGTTAGGTTGTTTACTACCTGTAGCTGTATTATGACACATAAAATTTAATATAGACAATTAAAACCAATATTACCATAGTGCCCAAATCCACTTTTAACACAAAATCGTATTTTATTAATGACAAAATGTTAGCAAATGAAAATAAAGGGTGAAAATTGAGGGAAAAACAAAACACAAGTACTACCTGAGTTACCTCAGGGAGGGAGGGGCGGAAACAAAAATTTGAACCTACTCCATGAAAGCAGATTACGATGGGACAGGTAAAAACAAAATAAGAAAAAATGACCCGACCTGAACGAGCCTTGTCATTGGCTATAGCCACAATAAAAGGCAAACACCGGATTGGCCAAAACAAATTAAATAGGACGCCAAAATTTGCATAAAAGGAAAAGGGATGGAATAGACTATTCTTCTCAAGGGGGCAAATGCATATTTATTTCAGACAGCTGACTAAATGTTATTGCCCCCAGAGAGAAGAATATGACACAAGATACGTGGTGTGTGGAGCAGTCTGCCAAGAGTAGTTACCACTTATTCACATTGGCTACACCATATATCAGGCAACTAGAAAATTAAGTTTCAGCTAGCATAGGTTCATAAACCTCGAATTCTCATCTCAAATTCCACAGCAATTAAATATAGAAAATAAGACCATTAAAGTAAAATACGTAATGACCGAAACAAATGTGAGTAAGCTACTCACGCTACACACATTAAGTAAAACTTACCTCATTACCCAAATTTGAGAGTAAGATACTCGCGTTACCCACTACTCTTTTGAGCACCTATTAAGTAAACTACCTAATGACCGAAACAAAATGGTATGTGTAATTTACCCTTTAACATCCACCCAATCAATTTGGAGTAAGTACTCGCGCTACTCTAGCTCTTTTGAGACACCGTTAAGTAAAATTACCTAAGACCGAAACACATGGTAGTGTATTACCCTTAAATTAATCCAATCATCCGAAGTAAGGTACAAGGAGGACCAGCATAATTTGGATGAGGAATAATTCGGCAAAACTGTGATAAAGATCAGACAAATTTAGATATAATGTAACTTTATGACTTGCCTGTACGAGGAGCATTGCCAGTTCGTTATTCAAATGGATATATTAAATTTAGGTTAGAAGTAGGCAAAATGCCCGCTACAATCCGAGGGGTAAGGCGCTATAATAACCAAAGTGATCTAAATACATTCAAAAAGGTTATAAATGAGGAGAGCAATGCCAGAAAAAACCAACATACGACCAACAACAGTTTTCTGGAAGGAAAACTGATTCCCCCCGCCTCTCCCCCCCCAACAAAAAAGATGAGAAAAAAACAAATTAAAGGAATCGTCATGCTGTGTGCGCCAGGAGAAACGCGGAGGGGGACTGAAGAAGCAAGGGACTGAGGAAAATAAGCAAACTCGACAATTGCCATATGAAGCACGCAAAGGAAAAAAGGACGATGACATGAGGCGTGTTGATTACCTACATGCTAACTCAAAACATGATTTGCGTACATCTTTCTTCATGTTCCTATTAACGTTTATACCACCAATCGTACCAGAATTCATTTGCACACTCTTGAAAAGGGTGTGGGCATATACCGTGTTGGACCGGGCTGTGACCTTTTGGTTTTAATGTCTATGAGTACTGACGATGCATTAAGCATATAATAAAAAACATTGATGATTGGAAACTACGGCGAAGTTAAAAAATGGATAAAAACATATAGAGACCTTTAGCTTTTTTTTTTCTTGTTAATTTCAGAAACTTGTTTAGGTTAAACGCGATTTTAGCTTAAACCTCGCGAACGCCGTAATTTAAAATTGAGTTTAAGCAAGCGCGTTTTACAAATTTTTAACAATTGACGGAAACACACATAAAAACACTGCTTAAACTAGCCCCGTACCTAGTTTGAAATTCGACGGCACTTTGGGCGGAGTTAAAATCGTGTTTAACTTTAAATCTTTTGAATTAGTTACTTAACTACAAGTTTATCTCCCATATAAAGGTTTCGCTTAGCTTAAATTCGCGCTAAATACCTTTTTGGAATCCGGGCATTAGAACAATAGCCTCTTATAAGCCGTACTTTTTTGGGTATGCTAGACTATGAGATAAAATTCCACCGACATTTAGGCCAATGGCCTAAGCCATCAACTGCGAGCCAAATGAAAGAAAGCTACTATTTTGTGAAGGGGTGCCAGGCGAGGCTTTAAACTTACTTGTGAGGCTAGAATGACGCTAGATACAGGAACCTATGAAAACAATAATACGGAGTTTAGGTTTAAAGTTTGAGAAATTTTTCAGCTAAGATACCCGAAAGAGATAGATTATTTTGCTTCGCACCATTATTACCTCTAAATTACATGGACTAATTACAAGTTTAAAGCTAGAGGAGAATATCTCTACCAGGTAAGATACCCGGAAAAGATATATTAACTTACTCGACCGCATATTACCCCTAATTATAATGGCCTTATTTTAGGGATAAGTTGGAGAATTTCTTCAAGAAGGATACCGAAGATATAGGTTCGTTGCTTCGCATCGCATATTACCCCTAAGGTTTACAGGGCTTAAGTTATTTTCATCAATATAAAATACCCGAAAGAGATAGATTATTTTGCTTCGCACCATTAAATTGCATGCATTTAAAATATGAAAAAAGAAGCAAAGGCACTGATAAAGTGTAAAGATTAATTTTGCATTCGCGCTAAAAACAAAAATGCCCCAAACAAGCAATAAGATTACGAAAAAAATATTACCAAAAAATTAAACATACGCAAAACCACGAGCATTATTAAATTATGGGTAGGAAAGCTTGAATTTGGAGTTTAAAGCATAGAATAGCTCATCCAAGTAAGATACTTGGAAAGGACGTAAATTGCCCCCACAATGAAAATGCCACCTGAGAAAGAATAACTCTTGGTTAATTTTATTTACCGAATAACCGTTCGAAATGAATTGCAAATTTGATACTGAACGAAACAAAAGCTAACAGGACTCACATCCGTGGGAGCACCTTGACGGTGCAGCCACTTTTATCAGTATTGACCGAACGATAATTAAGTCCAAGCCATGCAATTACTATGCCATAATGGAAACGATAAGCATTGTGCATAATTATTAGAAATTGTGGAAATTGAGAAAAAATTGCCCTTGGCTTGAACAAGCCAGCGAAACAATGAATTGTTTTTAAAATCTGCTGAAAAGTCCCCTATGGCGGCAATGATATGTGCTGTATAGGGCATACAAATCTGGTCAAAAAATGATAAAATAAGATGAGCCCTGCAAATATCAGGTCATGTTTGAAAGATAATGTATAACAATTAAGTACAGACTTAAAAATTGAAGAACAAAAAATGCCTTTGGTTAACAAGCAGCACATTATGTATTCGTTAGAATTCTATATGTCGGCTATGGAACAAATATCCGGGGTCTAACCCGGTGGACTGACTAGAAAGTTGGAGAATGGCTCTTCACAGTAAGATACTACGGGAGACATAAAGTTCCTTAATGCACTAGCAAACGGACTATAATAAAAATTCAGCAAAAAAAGAAATAACCGGATCGGACTACTCCCGGGTAAGATACTATTGAAGCAAGGATGTATGCAATCGAACGAACAGAAACGGTAATAATGAAAAATAGTCCGAGTTATTCGGTCACTTGTGCAAATGGGCCGGAGGAATGGTTACTAGGGAGAGCGCGGAACCCAAATTAAGAAGCCGAAAATAAGGTAGAAACAGTGTTAAAGAGATACGAGTATCCAGAAAAACGGGGCCCCAAATTTTGTAGAACCCCGGGTTTTACATATTTAGATGCATACCAATGTATTAGACCACACTGAAAGGGATAAGCCGAATACGCGAATTTATGACAAAAAAAAAAATGATGATTGGTGTTCTGTCATGCAGCAGAAAGTCAAAGCATGGTTTTAAATTGGGGAACGTGTACGTAGCAGGCAAGTATAACCAAAGTTTGCGTTGTTTTGACATGTTTTAGTTAACCAGTAAACCTTGGAAACGTTCCCGGTAGGGGGACTCAACGAACCAGAAAAAATTGAGAGAAATTGTTAACCTAAATAAATGCATTAAATTTGTACAATGAACTGAAAATCACTAAAAACCCGTTTTAGTTATATGGAAAGATTGAAACAGCACTGAATGACCTGACTGACGAAAGGGACGCACTGACTAATATGCTCTCTATGAATAAAATCTGTCGGTAATGCCACAACATCCGGCAAAGTACAAATTATTCGACTACGATTTAGAGGCTACACACACAACCACAGCACGTTGGTTAAATGTAATAATATGCTACCGCCCCCAAAATGATTGGAATCAAACCCTAATGGAAAAATAGACAAAAAATAGGGGAATCAGTTTCCATGATACACCGATGCACACGTGTCGCAATTAAACGGTGTTGCATAAGCTTTATTTACGTATGACGTTATGCGTGCTGGGTGCGCGATCGAACCAGGATTAGAACTGGCACAGTAGCTTAACAAAAAACCTTAACCTACGGAAACGCACAATTTGTATGTATAAATGTTAACTTCACCATATCATTATTAAATTTGCAAAAAGCAAGTAACTAGACGAGCCGAAATTGCTGCCACGGAAATATATTGAAATGGAGGTCATAATAGCTGAAAATATTATATGGTAATATTAAAAAATCTGAACACGAACATAAATGGGCTAGGGGCTGGAGGCTAGAGCCAGTATTTACAGAAATAGCACACCGCGCCGAATAGAAAGAGCAAATAAAATCCTGCAAAAACAAGAACTCCTAACGCATTATGATACGAAGCTACTCCAGTTTCCTTGGAAGGGCTTGCAAATTGTTACAACAGGAAAACAGGTGAAACTATCAATAGAGTACCGGTCTTACAAATAACAATGGGGAGACACGCAAACAATGCTGCGAGGCAATTATATTTCAAATGGTGTGCAGGAGTGTCTTAAACTCAAAACAGAATCCTAAACATGTACACAGTGTTAATGTCCCGCCGTATAGTCTTTGTAGTGAATCGTGCTACTCCTACATGAAAGCAGAGCAGATTGAATGAGAACGACAAATATTGTTGCTAATGCAATTCTATGAGGTGCATTATGTTTTAGAGGAATATATTACATGTCAATGAGATGGAGGTCGCGACAACGTTGGATAGTGGAGTGGATTCAAACCGTATATTGTGATTAAAGTTACTCTCATTGAAACATCGCCGAGGCTGTCCACACTACCACAAACCCACACCTGGAAACAAAAATTAAATAATTAAAACGGATGAGTATTTTGCCTTGAACTAAAGGGGAAACATTACTCTCACCGAGATTTCTTGGCCTTCCTCTGGCATAATTGCAACAGTTTGTGAAAACAGCCTCCTACCGGTAAGAATATGACATCCAGCATCGGCAACACTGTCCTCGCCTTGTTAAAAACGCTTGGTAGATAGGTATTTGGTTCTCCCGCTGAGCAGAGACTTGTCCGTTTGTTACGATAAACAATGAAATCGATCCGAAACCCGATGAAGGCCACCACCAGCTAGTCAGCTGACCCACGCAGTTGTATTGTATCCAAATTCATATCACGGAAGAAATTCAGTGACTCACCACAACGCAAGAAGATGATAGAGATCGTGCCGAGAGAAATTCCCGCAAAAACCTCGGAAAACAGACCACACCTTAGAGGAATATCCCTCAACATTGGTGAACGCCTTGGGGAGATCCGTGTAGTTCTTGCGAATTTTTGAGCCGCGAGTCGACTCCTTGAGTGGGGAACTGTATACGAGTACGACGCCATTGCTTCGCTGACCTGAACGGTGTTTCTAGAGGCTATTTATTTAATTTGCTAAAATATGAGAACCCGCGAATCTACTGTAAACATCTATGCTGCTGCTGAACAATCCGATCACTATTAGATGTCGCGAAACCAATTTATGCCTTGTTACAGAATCCAAGTGAGAAAACAAATGTGGAAACAAATTTGAACCTCCTCCATGAAAGGCAGATTGCGATATGTGAACACAGGTAAAAACAAAAATAAAGAAAAAATGACACGACCTGAACGAGCCTTGTCATTGGCTTAGCCACAATAAAAAGGCAACACCGGATTGGCCAAAAACAAATGAAACTGGAGCCAAAATTGCATAAAGGAAAAGGGATAGAATAGACTTTCTTCTCCAGGGGCAAATGCATTTATTTAATCAGGACCAAGCTTGAATAAATGTTATTAATTCACGAAACATTGAATTCACGAACATTGACTTCGCAAATTAAAAACATTGAATTCGCAAATAAAACATTATTTCTTAGATTCAACATTTAATTCACGAATTAACATGTATCGCGAATAAACATTCATTCCGCGAATAAAAATATTTAATTCGCGAATAAATCCATTCGCGAATAAATCCATTCCTGGATTTCAAACATTTTTCACGAGAAAGTATGTAATTTGCGAATTATAAAACATTTAATTCACGAATAAAACATTTAATTCACGAATAAAACATTTAAGTTCACGAATAAAACATTTTAATTCATGGATAAACTTTATTCACAAATTAAACATTTAATTCACGAATAAAACATTAATTCGCGAATAAAACATGTAATTCGCGAAAAAAACCTTCATGCGCGAATAAATCTTTCATTCGCGATAAGACAATCGTGGATTTAACATTAATCTTAATTAAACATTTACCAAAAAAAAAAAACCATTAATTCGCGGAATTCAATTTTATTTAAGAATAAACATTTTGTGATTAAACATTTGATTCGCGAAGAAAGTATTTAATTCGCGGATACTCCCTTCCCTCTATTAAACATTTAATTCGCAATAAAAAAGTTTAATTCGCGAATAAAACATTTAATTCACGGAATTAAAACAATCAGAAATTAAACACGGTTTAAATATTATTGCGGATTCAACATTTAATTTGCGAATTAAAATATTGATGTGGATGAAACATTTAATTCACCAGTTATTTTACTTTTTAAAATAAATATCATGTTATCCCTTAAAGTGACCAAGGAGGGTTTTCATCTGTTAGTGCCCAAGTGGCCTAAGTAACCACTTTCCAGAGGGAATTTTGTACGAAATTTTTACCACATTGAAGGGTCATAAGACAACCCTAAACAGCAATAAAAAATGACAATTGGTATTGCTGGTTCGGTACGACCAGCAGTAAGAGCAAAAAAACAAAATTTTCCCCGTGTAACGACTGACTGACTGACTGAATCCGTGCCGTTATGAAAGTGTTGCCAATGCCGATCATTTTACGTCTTGACCCCAATTCAAAGAAACACCTTATTATCCTCAGCGTGGTCGGGCCCGTGCGTGATCGCGGCAAGCCCCTCAAAAAGATTTTACGGTTTAAATCGTTTACTATTATAAACACAATACAAGAGTAAGCTCTGCAAATACAATTACAAACCCTCAAGTACCAAGCACCCACTTTGAATTTAGAAGACAGAGTAGTAAAGTTCAAATTATAGTCGATCTGGCACATAATTGTGTTAGTTGGGCGTCATATGGGTGCATTATCTTTGCACACTATAACCCAACCCAAATGACCTCGTGAAATGCTAAGTTCCTGAAAATCCGTGACAAAGATGGCCATTGTACCAAGTCCGAAAAAGTGAGCGCGCCTGTTTTGGCAAAAATCGGGAAAAATGATAGAAACACTGGACGGCCTGAGTAGCATGACAAAGACCGCAGCTGCGAACCGAAGAAACGAAAATTTGTGGATGAAATACACAGTCTTTTTCAAAGACAATTCTAGTGACGTCGAAGGTGATTTGAGAGGCAGTGATTATAGCATTTTAAATCCAAAATCGCTGTGTATATCATACATGGTCACGTAGGAGCCAGAACAAAGCCGTTAGTAATGATGACTTATCGCCGGTCATCGATTTTCATCGTATGTAACTGGCCTTGGTTCAACTGACAGTGCGTGGTATAAATACCTATAATCATGTAATGTCCGTTTGCGGCATTGCCAACATACAACCCAACAGAGCTTTTAGCTTTCCACTACCAGCAGTTGTCACCGTTCAGGGTCTCATGACGTACTGGGTCAACACCGTGTGCCTGAATGCACTGGTAAAAGGTTAGATCTATTTATTTTTTCTTCATTTCTTATGGTCTTTTTTTAAATCAATGCATGTGTTGTGTGAACCTGGTCAAAACCGTAAACCGAGTCAAAAAAAAAAATCACACTCAGTCAATACATCATGAAGCCTTACAATTATTAGACATGATATATACACCATACAGAAAATCCCCAGTTAGTGATAGTGCTTCTTGATGGATTAAATGGATCAATTATAGGTTCTTTGGCTAATTAAAGGAGCATTAATTTGCTAATTAAAGGGGCACTCCCTAAGATCAATTCATTGACCAATTAAAGGGGCATTCCTTAATTTAACCAAAAAGAGAGGCATTCTGGCCAGTTAAAGGCTATAAAGACCTGTCCTCTGATCAGCTGCCAAGGTGACCATGTAACTGTCTCTTATGGAATTAGTTTTGTTGAGAGTGGTGTCCAACATTCCACTTAGCTTGAAGTGCCTTCTATGCAGGTAGACTGGCTTTCGACTATTAATAAAAGGTCAATGTGAATGTCTTCTTTGCTAATGGATTAATGGGCATTCTTTGATTTACCACTTAATGGGCCAGCCATTTACTAAATTAACAGACACATTTCCTTAGTTTCCCAATTAAAGCGGACCTCTGAGATCAATTCATTACCAATTAAAGGGGCAATTTCCTTTACTGTACCAATTAGCTGTTAAGCTGCGTATCGAAGCAAAGTTAAAACTGCGAAGGTAAGCAGCGACTAGCTCTACACCACCTCCAAACACTGTTCCATAAACATTATTTCTTAAGTATATCCATATCTTGACTAGACCTCAGCGCAACTCAGCGCAGGCCTTTTCTAAGGTCTGCCTTAACTATAGTGTCATTGATGGGATGGTTTTTCCAAGTGGCAAAAATACCATCAGTGCTGATTTGTGTAACAATCCTCCATTGCGATGTCCTATGTCTGCAGAAACCCCGAGGAATCAATAACCCCTGCCCAACCATACCAGGAATGTACCTTGCCACCGAGAGACCAAATCGACAATCGAAGTGCTATATTTGTTAGAACAGGTACCGAAGTAGAAATAACCTCAATTGTCTGAAGATGACAACATCGAAGTCGTCACCATTGAGCTTAGTTCCTCTGTCATAGTTACATCTGTCTACAAACCTCAATCATTAGACTTCGGGCACCCTCAGCTCAACCCTGGGAATTCCACAAACCTCACTTCTCCCTTCTTCATTGGGCGACTTCACTCCATAAGCCCCAATGGGCTAAATGAACCTAACAAAGACGGACAATCTGTCGAGAATGGTAGACCGTCACATCTACGTCTCCTTCAACAACTCTATCTGCCGACAAAAGTCATTTCATAGTGCCCTCCCGCTGAAGAGAGGTTATAACCTCCGGATCTAGCTATTGTTCGTCAAAAACATCTCTACCGGTTTGTAAGCAAGGATGTGTATCTGGATCCTGTGCCAGGTGCTGAACTCAACATGACTCGGTACCAAGTCACTGCATTAATACCAAACAAAGTGCCTTTTTAAACGCCGCTTTAACTACAATACAGCAGATACGGGCAAGGATCACTGATTACCTGATCGAGACTTGAAGAGATGCTCCAAACCCCATAACAGCTCATAACTATGACAAATTGGCCCAACTAGTGAACAAGATTGCACGGAGATTCATACCCCGAGCTGTAGGACGGAATATAGACCATGCTTTCCAAGGAAATAGTGCTACAGAATAATCAAGAGTATATCATCCATTGTTTAAGCGGATCCTTTTTTTCGGCTGAAACACTGCTAAAGGTGAGGAATTTCGGAGAGGATCTCCCCGGAAAAGATCAACCTGGCACAACTTAATTGAATACCACCGATATGACACATAACACAAGAAAGCATGGTCTACCATCGCGAAAGCTCCGAGTGGATCCAACAGAACCTCCATCAGCAGCCAATGTTTACAAGCACCCAACCAATTTGCCCATCAACGCTTTTCAATGCAATTCAGCAAGAAACCCAAGAAGATCAAACTAGACCATAGAGGTTAGTGGTGCCCCTGGTTTCACTCGCCCCATTCACATGGACGAAATTGGAACCGGTATTTCTACTTCACCCAGGAAAAGCTAGCCTTGACACCATCTCTACTGAGGTGCACTAAAAATCTTGTCCCCATTAGCAAAGGAATGTGCTTCTTGAGGCTCTCCAATGGCTGCCGTATTTCCCACGGTCCCATACTGGAGGAAAGCCCATGTTAAATGGGGCACTCTCACAGCCTGGAAAGATCCATCCAATCCAAATTATCAGAACCTATATCACTCCTCATCCATACCTAAGCTCTTTGAACGCCTCCTGCTCAATCGTAGCGCACCTGTGATAGACGACCACCTCATAACAACCAGAACAAGCAGTGTTTCTCGACCATGCAATCACAACAAGCCCGTCACCCAACCTAACTCACACATTGAGATGGTTCGAGAAGGGTATGGTACCGGAGTTGTGTTCGTCGACCTTCTCAGCAGCATGACGAACTGTTAATAATCACAGATGTCCTACTCATAAGATCTGGAATTCCAGGACAATCCGCTGACTTAGCTCTATCCGTGGATTGCTGGCTAGGCATGATGTTTCTTTTTCAGCTAGGAGCGAGAAGAGGCCGATGGCGTAGGCTCAAGAACTGGTCACCACAAGGGAGTGTGCGTGCACCTCTCCTGTTCAACATATTACCACGACCAACCTAGGATTCAGGAACCTCGTTTTTATTTATGATCGACGATCTTGGAATAGCGCACAAGATGCAGACTTTCACAGTTGTTGAAGAGAGACTCTCCCAAACTTTGGATGAACTCACATCCGTATTAAGGAAAAAAAAACCACCTACCGTGCAAATCCATCTAAGACTCAGGTGTGTGCTTTCCATCTACGCAACCGTGAAGCTAGCTAAAGTTACCTGGTCTGAACTCCCCCTGGAGCACTGTGATACCCTGTCTACCTAGGAGTCAGCCTGGACCGCACTCTCTCTTATAGACCCACATTGAGAAGACGAATAGTAAAGTATGTTCACTCAAGACATCGTGAACAACTCAACCCTATGGGGCACCAGATGGGGTGCTCGCCCACTTACCCTAAGATCGCGACGGCACTTGCCCTGTGTATACTCATGTGCAAGTATGCTGCCCGTATGGGAAAGATCAACCCATGCCCGGAGCTTGATCCAGCGTTAAATTCCTCCTGCCTGCTTATCACAAGATGCCTTCCGTCCAACACCAACGTAGAACTTATACATCCATCAGGACTTGCTCACCAAGAACATCCGTCGTAAGCGTGCGGAGGTCATGCAAAGTCTTAGGCTGGCCTGCCAAGTATCTCAATGTGCAGCACCCTATGTCTGGCCAGATACCTGCTGCCAACCGCCTTAAATCAGAGAGAGTTCTTAAGCAAAGTCCCAACTCTTGAACAGTTCTCTAAAAGAGGTAAAGATAGTCGGCCTTGTGGAAGAGAAAGACTTGCCATCAACCAAAGTAACATCTATCGGTATTGATCCTGGTGAGATTCTTCCACCTGGAGCTGACTCCTCATGGGCGGAATGGCGAAGCCTCAATAAATTGAGAACCAGAACTGGCCGATCTAAGGTTCTTGCAGAAGTGGGGGCTATCTATCTGGAAGCAGATCATGATACTAACCTGTGGTTGTGGAAAAGCCACCACAGCAATGGAACACCTGGCTTTGGCTGTCCCACGTAGGCTTGAGCACCAATGCACAAACCAGGACATTGCGGAATTCAGTGAGCAGCCGACGGTGTACCCATCTCTGCTGATCATATTTGAGAACCACAGTGTTTGGACACGATAAGAAGAAACTAATACCAATTAAAGAAGCATGCTTTGATTGACTAGTTAAGGCTATATAGACCTATTCCTCTGATCAGATTTCTAGGCGACCATCTAACCGTGTTGGAAGGGTGGTGTCCCAACATTCCACTTAGCTTGAAGTGCCTTCTATGAAGGCAGACTGGCATATGGACATATAATATATAAATTATTATGTCACGTGTGGTGCAATACCACAGTAACGATTTAGCGCGTACCAGCCACAACACTGCAGCATCCGCAAATAGATTGCATTCGGTCAATGCGACTTCGTCAAGAAAATACTCTGTTTTATTAGTTTTGAAGCCTTTTAAAACTATTTGTCAGTCAGCTTCTATTTCATAATATAATAATAATTGGCGTTGGTTTTTTCGGCTGATCGCGAAAATATCGCCCTCGTTTCTTTTCTGTTTTCAACCTCATACATCCAATATTATATAATTATGTGTGATGTCCTTCCTTCATTGATTAGTGGATTAAAGTGGCGTTCTTATTTCCTAATTGGGTGTCACTTTAGTCCAATTTTGAAAAAAGCTGCAAATTCAGAACTAACTAATTCTCTTTTTGGATCACAAATGTAACTGCAATTAAGACTGTTTGATATTTCCACGTACACCACTCCCTCATCAACCAAACGGATTTCAAATCCGCATAATAACATTTAGATTATTTTCCACTTGTAATGTGAATGCCTTTACCAATTTTGCTATGTGTTCAATTGTTCAAAGCTTAAAAGATCTCCATAAGAAAGACAAAATTCAAAATCAGTCACCGCAAAGTGCCCACCCCCCCACCCCTGCCCCCTGTTGATGTGACCATCCATATACTTTTTCAATAACCCCGACCATCGCTATCGCGCTACAGCTAGTCTTGTTTTGGCTGTAAACTAACGGTCCAAAACATTGTTTTCAAACACAGAAATTGGGTAAAAAGACGGAAAATTCAAAGAGTCCTTGCGCTTAACATCAAACATTTTGAAACTTATTATAGAAGACCCAATTACACAATTTAACACAAACCATCAGTTTTAGAGAAGCCTGTATTGTAGCTGGGTGTTGCTCTCCCAACAAAAGTCATTGTTACGTATTCAAATTATGCATGGATTCACTTCACCTGTGAAGTAGTGTAATAATTCACCTACTCTAATATGATTACTGAGGAATTCAACACCAGCAATCAACAGTAGAAACAGAGGTGAAGGTCAGCAGCCCCTGCTGCAAAGATGGTGGGTTTTTGGGCGGACCCTCGCTTATTGTACCCGAACAAACGTGAGAAATATTGAGACTGGAGTTGCAAATCATGGTTGCTATCAATCTTATGTATAAATCTGTAGATCTCAAAAAGGTACAATGATACGTTATTTTGATCCGACAAACCATTTTAAAATCCGTATTCCTTCACAGGGAACCCCTGCATTGAAAAGTGCTCTGACCTCCAGGGTCCACGGTCCATGTCTAGTCTTCACGGTCCAGTACCTCGAAATTTTGGGAATATCTACCCTAATTTCATGATTGATCGGAGTAGGAGATATTATGATTTTCAAGCAGATGTTAGCTTAAGGTCTGAGATGTTTCCATTGAGGAGAAAATGACCATTTCTCGCCCTTTTGTACATGGAACGAATGGACTCGTATTTACCCGTGTGAAACCTGCGGCGTTCAAATAGAAATACGTTTGAATTTGATCCTGACTACAAAAATTATTCCACTCACTTTATAGGCAGCAGTGTATATCGCCACCGTACGTAGCATTCCCCAAAATATAAAGAAAAAATGTCATAAATCTTACCATAAGATGGAAATGTAATTGCACTGCAAATATATAGGCAAGATTTTTAATTGTATTTTGTAGAACTTGATCACAATAGAGTTCAACTCGACAATGGTGATAATAAAGTGATAAATTTGCTAAAAGGTTACTTCTGATTGTGTTTTAAATTATAAAGTTTGGTCACGGATCCTGCTGGGTGAAAATACACTTGGTTTGACTCTGCAATGCTGAGGCTATGATCCACTTATCAAATTTATTATTTGTCCATTGCCTCTTTTAAATCTTCGTGGTGGCATGGTAGTGGTGTTTTCAATTCTTTATCATCACTCTTTCAAAGTGACCATCAATGAATTAACTCAATTCGTCTTTTGAGCTCTAAAAGAGATCGGTTTATAGTTCCGATCCTCGTCTTTTTGAATGTGTTTGTGCTATCTACATACCATCTCCATTTGCAAAAACAAATTTAACATCACAAATGTTTTTCAATGATTTCTCATTTTTGTTGGAGGAATCAACTGCCTCAACGCATTGTGTTTCTTTTACAATGAATTTCAGTTTCATTTGGATGATGAAACAGATACGGAGGCATGTGCCTTTATTGCAATCTTACATTCCACCAATCTTTCACCATACATTCGCGTTCTACACATGTTGCAGTCAATAATCTAACTTGATGTATTTCACGTAATTCCAATCACCTCATTTGTAGCACTAAAATTTATTCAGGGACTTACCATCTGATCATTATGCAGTAATTGGTGCACTGATTCGTCCAGACCTCAACATATGTTGTCTATCGCATACTGTTCAATTGATGTTGGGGGGGGGGCTGCGCGAATTACTTGACAAACACGCACCTCAAAGACCGAAGTTGTTATGGTTAAAGCAAATGCCCATGGTATACAGACAATGTTCGGGAAGCAGCCGAGTAAAAGGAAGCTAGAGCCGCAAATGACAAATCTAAACCTTCAAGTTTGACAAAGAATCTTTCGTCCCTTGAGCAATGTTAAGATTACCAACAACTGATTGAAGAATACAAAATGTAGTTAATAACCGCAATGCATATTTGTACGTAATGACAACCAGCTTGTTTCGAAGTCAATAAGGTGTGGTTCATTGATGATAGTAGACCTTTCCTGCCACACTGCGCAAGAAAGTTTGGCCAATAAGGTTTGACTCATTCTTTTATGGAAAGGTTGTTGCAGTACGTGACTACCTGGATAATATGGCTTTGCTAGGTAATGTTAATGTGGCTGAAAAAGCATCAGCAGCTTTGATGATATTTGAGCCAGTGACACAGGATTGTGTTTGGGATCTTGTTATGCAATCATCGCCTCGACGTGCGACTTGGATCATATGCCAACATCCCTGTTGATTTTTTTTTTCAATCTACCTCAAGTTTACAAAGAGCTTTCCGAGCATTTATTTGTTTATGTACAACAATTATTATCTATCTGTGACAACAAAAATCTGACTTCTGTGGTAGGTTGATCTCAATACCTACGAAACCGTCCCAGTCTTTAAATTGTTCCACAGACCCAGAGCCTGCAACTGTTCCTACTTGATCTTTTATGTTGAAGTGTCCTATCCCGGTGTACACCAATATCCTTATAGATCTGCAGTGTCGATTCTGGCAACACCGATAACAATAGCTGTAAATTTAGAATTAACATGCACCATCTCCGTTCTTCGAATCATTCAGGATAAGCCTGACCGTTAAAGACACTCCGTTTCAAATTCTTACTCATTACCTATAGATACGAAAGGTAGGTCTCCAGTACCTTAGGAACTTAAGCTCTGATTAATCAAAGAATTCTCTAAGCTCATCGTCGAAAGGTCTTCTTAATATGCTGGTTCACGAAGTGCCACAATGCATCAGAAACTCTTTCCACTTTACATTACCTGCATAAGGGGGATTCCTAGGGGACCCATTTTTTGTTTTCAGTCGGCGATTTTTAACGCTTGCAATATTTTGTGTTTATATTTTTTGTATTCGTCTAACTTTTAGTTGTGCGCTTCTTGGTGCAAAAAAAACAAATCCATCGCAGCGTGTTTTTTGGCGTTAATTAGCATGGGTCCCTAGGAGCCCCCCCCCCTTATGCACTAACAGGAAGTGCCCATGACAAAATGAAACTCTTATTAGATTACTGTGATTCTGATTTTCAATAATGCATACACCTAGTGACATAAACAAAGTAAATATTAATTAAAAAACTCTTGCAAAGTATAGTAGGCCATGAGACATAAATTTTATATACATCATGTCGCGATTTACTGTAGGAACCGATGGTAAATTAGACAATAACCTAAAAAATATAAAAATGGCATGAAGACATTTATGTTTGTGCTTAATCTGTTAAATATAGTTTTTCTTCACCACCAATTAAAGCAAATCAGCACATCTATGTGAAGCCTGCCGTAGAAAAGCAGAAACAAATTCGTTCTTTTTTTCGCACATTTTGACGCAAAATTAAAATCATTGTGTTGCCCTAATTTTTTCCTTTCCTACTGAACAGCTTTCTTTCCTTCAGTTTTTATTTCTTTTATTGTTGTCATGTCTTTGAAGCCTCTAACATGTGGTGGCAATTTCATCTAAAAAATCCTTTCGGAATGGTTTTATTAGGGGTCCCTAGGAACACCCCCGTTATGCACTAACGGAGTGGCAAACCCCTTATGCAGTTAAGTGTTAAAACTAGACTAAGAAATACTTTTTAATCAGATGAATGAGCTAAGTGAAAGTGATTTTTACTCTCATGGTTTCTCTTCTTACTTTTTCTTATTGCTTTCTACGTCTTTTTCCTTTCTCGGCATTCCATTTGCCCAGGCTTTAGAGGTTTCTTATCAGTTAGGTAAGGCCTAGAGACTCCTGACCTCTGAAGTGGTCCCCTACTGGATCCACTTACACTGATCCGAGAGGAATACTCACAAGGGTTTTGGTCAGTATAGTTGTATTTGTCAAACAATTGTTCAAATGCTGAACCTCCTTTCTAATTGACATGTTTTATGTTTTTGCTTATCTGGTAATTTTACCAATTATTTATAAATTAAGAACTGCATTTTTTTATATTTTGTGTTATATGTACAGGCGCTACCTCGCCTACCGAAGGGGGGGGGGGGGGGGTTTACCACCCCCTTTTCCCCTGCTTACTAAAACCCCCTCTTGTGGTGCCAAATGATTTATTGTAATTTGAAATTTCTGAGTCGTCATTTAATGAGATGCATACGGATGAATCTGTAATCAAACACGTGACGGAATTCAAAGTATCACCCCCCTGTGAGTTCGGCAAACTATTTAAAGATAAAAAGTAGTCGATTTCGGCCACATGTACCTACTAGGGTCCATTAATGTATTTTTTGTTAGACTTCTTGTAATAGACAGTTTCCCTCTGCTGTTTCGTTGTTATTGTCATCATGCCTTGCCGGTAATCCAATGTATACAATATGTATAGAATTCCTCAGTATTTTGACAACTTATCTTGTTATAGAAGTTGAAGGAATATGCTATATATCTTCCCACGTCATGGACTAATGCGGACAGCAGCAGGAATGAAAAAGTATTACTCGTATGATTTTTAAACATGAAACCAAAGTGATACAAGGTCTGTTCTCATGTTATTTTGTATAGAAAATAGAAATTTTGGCGGTTCTCAGCTTTTCGTGTGCTCGCTATTTAAAAGAACTATAGCTGTGAGCCGCCGCCCCGCCTATCACAAACTTGACCACACATGACCTTGACTTGGAACATTACCTCATCAACAAGAGGATCCCATGTTGCACCTCTTGTGCGTTTCATGGTGGTTATAATCGAGCGCTAAGAGAGATCTTATCTCGCTAACACATTCGTGATGACTGACTTAAACAATTGTAATGCAAGCAACGAATTTTCTTATGTCCTCCCACAGCTTGTCGTATTATTCGTGTGTTATTCCTTCATCTCTCCATTAATGTCCGCTACAAACATACTTTAGCCATACTGAAAATTTGCAAAAAAACAAACAAACCATAAATAAACATAGCCCTATGACTATGGTCTAGGCCTAGGCTATATAGGAATTGGTCACACATGCACAAAATATAATCTTCATTCAATTGACAGTTTACATTGTAGCTGATGGGCCATTACAGTCTTCTTCAAATGAGTCAGGGAGTATCCACGTTCCTAATTCCTAGTATACAATTAATGATTTGGTATGGACAAAAAACAAGTCATGAATTTTGTGAAATAACTGAAAAATGTTCCGCACTCTAGTGTAAAATGTGTATGCCCTAGCCCTAGTCGTGACAGGGCTTGATTTTTCTCCACGAAGGGCCATTTTACAAAAAAAAGTGTTTAGGTTTCATTAACTTTAGTCACCATTATGTGATAGATGCTGTATCAAGGTAGGGGTTCTTGGGTTTTAACATACTTGATTTGCATCGTTTTAAATTATTTGAGGGAGCCTCTTGTTTGTATGTTTAGGTGACAATCGCTAGCGTAGGTCTTATCACCTCTCTGTGAACAATGTGGAAATGTAACACTGATATAACATAAACAACGCACATATTTTTAATGTGCGTTTACTCGCATACAAGATGACATGTCAGTGTTGCCGGGGCGGGCAGTTGTTTTTTAGGCAGGGATATGCAGCCCCGATTTAACTGAACTTGGGGGCTTGAACTGAACTTGTCTCTGAAAGTTCGGTTCTTAAGGTGTATTTCGTGATCCTAGCCATGATTTGCACTAGCTTTAAAACTAAACTGGGGGTCAAAACCTGAAAATCCCGAATAAAGAGGTACAGAGCTTCAAATTTGCCGGGATTTTTTTCTCATGAAGTATCTATAATTTACACCAATAAAGAAATAAACCCATGAGGGTGATGGTGTTCAAATGCCATGGAATGACCCTGCTACAATTATTGTAAAATGAAACCTCAGGGTAACTTTAAGGAGTCACATGACTCATGAATATTATTGACCTCTATTACATAGTACCACTATTCAGCAATATTGGATAGTAAATATATTTTGTGAAATGAAGCTTTTGCAATTTATAACTGTAGGTGTTTTGCTCCATATTCCTTGTGTGGAACTTCAGCTGAGAACAGTGGCAGTATAGATTTTCATTCAATCTTTCTCCTTGTGTGGCACCTTGGTAAGTTGGCTACTAAAATAAAAACAAGACTGCAAGCAAAGGCGTAAGTTCAGTGTAATCAGGAATTGTGAGAAAGGCCAAGATGAGTTATATAAACTTTTTAAAAAAAATTGGTATGGAGATAAGAGTATTTCTTTTTTCAAACATTTTACAAATCAGTATAAATTATGACATCATTTAATGAAGACAATGGCAACATTTTTAAAAAGCGTGTAACCCATCCATTTTTTTTTTCAAAACTACATTTTTATGGTTGCATGTGTTAACTCTCGCCTGAAATTGAAACACAGAAACCGTATTTCAAAATGCCATCGTAAAACCAAATTATGACGCGCCCGTCTCCCACAATTGGAAAAACAAAGAAAAAAAAAGATTGACGTCATATTAAACTAGATTGACGTCCGAAAAAATAGATCGGCGGCCGATTTTGTCTACATTGAGTCACAAAACATCGACGTGCGCAGTGTAGATCGTCTTCAGATTTCCTCCAATCGACGTGACGTCGAATTTGACCTATAGAGCGTGAGTTCGACATAAAGAGCGTGAAGTATAGATCGTCCGTCAGATTTTGTACAAATCGACTGACTGGAAGTTTTGACCAATGAACGTGACGTTTGACCGATAGAACGTGAAGTTTGGCCGATAGAACGTGAAGTTTGACCGATAGAACGTGAAGTTCGACCTATAGAGCGGAAACTCGTATTTTGTCCGCTCTGGCATTCCATTTATTTATCACTGTATAACATGAGTGGGAATTAGTGTTGTGAGCTCTTAGAATTCGCTCCTCCTGAGATCTCACTGGTTATATTAACCGGTGTGGCCGAGATATAGTTCTCTCGCGTACTCACAGTCCGGAACAATGTGAAGAATAGGGCAATTGATTCAGTGACTCTTCACGCAACATTAGTTTCACGTTTTTATTTATTCCGTTGTCGCTAATGGATCCCGGACTATTATACCTGTCGGACTAGGCTACTTTGACAGACCGTTGTCAGCCAAAAGAACAGGGCATAACTAGCGAGCAACCTGCGTGCTTGCTTTGAACAATGCCTCTTGACTGTTCCCCGTTATTTCTTTAGGATGGCCACGAACACGCTTGATTTTTCGCGATACCAAAAAGAAACGAACTCGCACCTACCGAGGGCAAAGTTCCATACTAATTAAAATACATGGGGGACAACTGTGGCACTACTATGGTGTTAAAATACGTCACACCGTCATAGCAACTCCGTAGCAACTACGAACATGCTCACGACAGCTATTTGGAAGCCATTTTTGGAAATCGGCAAACAACACCGTGCCTGATCACTGCGACGGTAAACTTTCTGAACAAACCACATGCCTGATGATGTTCATTAATGTCTATGATCATTTTATATTCGAGGGGCCCCTGGCGAAATCAACCGAGAAAGTGTATTTTTCCGTACCGTAAGTTTTAGTTGTATGGGCTTGGCGGTAAACATCTAAGCTTCCACCAGTGAGCTCGCCGATTTCAAGATGGACGTTCGACCTCTAGCCCTTTTATTACTCCAACTCTGTGGCGTGAAGCTGTCCTAAATCATTTTTGTTCTGAGCGCTCCGTTATTTTGCACATATAGGAAGCCATATATTAGTTTTCCAGAATTTGTTGATAAACGGCCATGTACCACTTTTTTTATGGAAATTAAAAAAAGAAAAAACCTAAAAAATTAATTTTTAAAACAAATTTTTTACCAGTAGGGTAGATATATTCTGGGCTACTTGCAGCTCAGTTTCGCCGCCGTCAATCAAAAAAAATATCGCTTCTCGCTAAGGAACGCCCGAGTCACGTGTTTGAACGTTTACCTTTCAAGAGTCTACAAACGAGATTCCAGTCAGGCGCAAGTATACTAACACGCTTGCGCGTTTAGCAAGTTCGTATAATATTTAAAGGGGTGGCCGATTTAAATACAAAACCTGGTCCTTCTTGATTAGAATGTGCCTTCACCCCAAACCCCATCTTGTTTAGTTTCAAGCCGTATTTCACTCCATTTTGGATGTAGGACGAGCTAAAAACGTGATTTTGGCAAGCCATATAGACATAGAGTACTGTGTAAAATGGTAATATTGGTTGAGCACATTTTCGCTCACTACATCCAAAACAAACATTCTTTTAGCTCTAAGATTTAACATAATATTGACCACTTCCTAGAAAATGTGGGGTTCTGGGGACGAGGCTTTTAGCGATCGGGCTATGGCCCTTATGAGGAATAAAATTTGTTCTTTTATCACGAAATGTCCGTACGGACAATGAAACCCACACAAACAAACGATAAATATTTTTGAATAGCCTGTGTTTTCTTTGCATTCTACCAATTTATCATATAAAAAGTACATCTGTACAAATGTACATACTTTTACGCCATTGCAAAGTGAATAGGAATTGGAATATTTTGATGATTTTTATATAATCCCTGCATCGCTTTTAATGAAAATCAGTCTACTGAACCCAGACGCTCTCATCTCAGATCTTTTGAGTGATTTAGCATTCTCCAAATTCCACATCCATTCCATACGAACTGTCTCCCGCTGCCCCTAGGTAAGCGCCATTTAGGTTGGCATTACAACAATTGCGGTACCACCAGCACCACGAGCTTGAGAGCCAGTTTCCCTCATATGAGAGCACACGTCACATCTGTCTTGATTCATTGTCCCTTATTCTAAAGGCAAGTTATAGAGTATTTTATAAATCCATCTCTCTCGGCAGTGCCGTTTAAGAGAGCCTATGGAAAGTCGTATATATGGTTGCGGCAGATCCCCCTATCGAGAATGACCATAACTCCGGCATAGGCCGTTTTGTTGTCAAAATCCTCGCAGTCCCGACACGTCAAACCCAGGAGCCGGTCGAGTGAGTTGATGATTTGCTGTAAAAACCTGTTTCCAATATTCTCTTCAAGGCTACCAAAACCTTGCTCGTAGTCATTCCATTCACGGTAGAAATCGACAGAGCCGTCAAAGCGCCGTGAATACTCACCCCAGTTCCTTGCAACAATGATCACCATAATAATAATAATAATCATTCTACGTGGAATAAATGGGGAATATTATTTATTCGTGTAGCTTATATAAGTTTCGTTATTTTAAATTAATTAATTTTCATATCCTTTGTTCTAGAAATTCTCCTTCATATCGTTTGGTTATCCAAAACTGAATAAAACCGCAAATAGAAAAGGGATCCGTAAGGGGGTAATGAAATTTCGCCCTAAGAGGGTTCTGAGTGAATAACAAAAGCCAATTTCGCCCTAACCCCTACATAAGGTAGTAATTATATATAATAATAATAACAAGATAAGAATAATAAAAACAAATAAAGAAAAGATGTTTGATGTAATCTGATCAAGAAGGTAAGATGCAGAATAATAGTACGTTGGCATAACTTGGCATAATATATGGGCATTAAGGCATTTCATTTTTTATAGCGGTTTCATGCCTTTTGTCAAGAATTACTGTAATACATATTCCTGTGCTTACCACCATATGGCCCTCCCGACATGAAGTTTTTTGTTGTTCTGAAATCCATTTTTGTATCGATTATATCCCTACTGCCTTAACTGCATTTTTTGCACTTTTCAAAAATCATGGAGCAAACCCCTGTATGTTTTAGGGGGAATTGCCCCTAGATCTAACAAGTAAAAAAACACTACCCCTCCTTTTTCCGGTGATCGTCAGGTTGGTAGTCATTTTCCCCTAGGGACGTTAGAGAATGCAGAATACACAAAACATTTATAAAGACACAACACTCGTCCTCAAAAACCGGCGTAAATGAAGCTCATTTTGGAAATTCGGTCATTCTTTCAAAAGTATAGACAACTTCGCTACTTTCAAAAGTAATGGGGCCATTTGGGTTTTTTTAATTGGCCACGGGTTTCTTGAAATATTGCCTAATAAAACAAAAAGTACACGGTATATTACAAACATTTCAAATTACGAGATCACGTAGCTTAAGTTGAAGCCGAACTGTGGAAAGATTATTAGATTTTGTTCTCGTTTTGTTACTTGATTTACGTAACCTGGCTTTTCAAATTTATTAATCTTGAAATTTTTCTTTTTTTAAAGTTGGAAATTGGAAAAAAATTCAGACCCAATCTTAAACGTGGTTCTGTTTGAACTCCTCAGTATCATATAGAGAAGGAATGATTACATACATGAGTTTAACCAGTCCCCAAGTGAAGTGAATCCATTCATAATTTTGAATTACGATACCAATTTTTTTGTTGGGATCTATAAAAGGCCAAACGTCTTCTGGGTTTCCTTTTTTCCCCCTCCTGCTTCCAAGCCGTTTAGAACGAGCCCACGTTACCTATTTACAACAAAAAAAAAAACGAACACAGAGTTTCCCTAGGCTATACCGACGGGAGGGGCAACAACGCCAAGTCGCTGATTTCCTCGGTATATCGCAGTATGGTCTGACCTCTCAGACGTAATCGAGAGGTGGGTCATTTAGGCCACAACATCTCCGGACGACCACGAGTTACTTACCAGACTCAATGATCGCCGATGCTTTAAATTTGTGCTGTAGAGCCTGGAAAATGCCAAGGATCCGTCCTTTTGAATCAACGTTTCCCGCAAAACTGTAAAGCCGCGATTACCGAGCCAAATTGCCACCCTACCATTCAACCAAAGAGTCGCCATTCGCTGGGCTAGAGAGCATAGAAGATTACAGCTCAGACACCGGCGAAAGGGTTCATTGATTACGTGGTGATAACCTCCTAGATGACGGTATTCAGGAATAGACTGAAGGTTATGGCGGCTTTCATGGTATGGGTCAGTATTCATTATGGAGGAAAAACATTACTGATGCCATATGGAAACATGAACGACGGCTTCGTGTACCCTGTACCTCGAAAACCACTGCCTGCCACTCAAGAAGGGTGTATCAAACAATTTTTCGGATGCCTTCGTACAGGGCCTCTGTAGTGAGACAGATTCTTGAGGCAGAGGGGTTGGAGCAGATACCATGGTCTGCTTTCTCCCTATATAAACCTCTCTAGCATGCCTGATCCTTAGGCAAAGCCATCAATGACAGGGACAAACTTCCTCAATCCTACGGCGTTAGCTCAGGCTTTTGACCAACAGAGTGGGACAACACGTGCCTTTAACATCATAAACACCTGGGACCATATGCCGCGACGTCTTGGCGCACTGATTCATGCCAATGATGGCCATACTCCCGATATGAATGTTGAAAAAGAGTACTATTGCACATTCTGATTATGAAACACTCCAAATGTTGTATCTGTAAAATTGACAGAAGGTGAAATATTGTAACAAAAATCCTAAATCTGCTGTTAAAATACCTCCGTTTCCTTTCAGCCTAATGCCAACAGATCGTAAGGTTAATTGTGGACTAAATTCAATGGTGATATTTTCGGAAGAGACCGGTCAATCAAGTAGTGCAGCGATATATTTAAAACCCCCTAGATACTTAAATCAACAACTCACACTGTAAGAATGCAGTCATTAAATTGTGGTAAAATTATGTATTCCAACTTTTTGAGCAACATTGTATAATTTGGTCGGTAACGTAAATGGGGGATTTTTTGGCCCGTCTATGTTTGATATATCATTTTAGCGCAGCTATTTCAAATCAACATACCATCATCTTGCTCAATTGGTTGTTCAAACTGTTTAGTCGGGATGAACTATCCTTAAACAATATTTCTACCTTCGACAGCTACGTAAACGCCCAGCACACTATTCCCGGCATCAGCATTTTAATGTATAAGTCACCAATGTTAACACCAATCAAACCCACTCCCCAGGACGGTGAGGTTGACGCATAGTTTTGAGAAGCAGATTGTCATTGGCGTTGGTGGCCCCATTCACTATCGTTCCCGTCGAATCTGATGCTATTGTTGTTATGTGTTTCAGGATCCAACTATAACAGTGTTCTTCGGTAGCTTTAACAATGCAGAACAATCAAATCACATGAGCGTTGCTTAATTTCCTTGGAAAATCTTGTCAATGTGTGTGTCTCACCACCACCGCGATCAGCAAATTTTAAAAGGAAGATGCATAGATAGCTGATCAAAGCATCGAAAAACTCCAACAATTTCGTATTTTAATTACCTGAACATGGATGTGCTAACCATAACCTGCAAGTGAAAATGGCTGGAATGCGTGTAGTAAGACAAGCCAGTTCTTTTTATCTGATTTTAATTTAATTTCTATATTTGCGTATCAAAATTCGGACCGGAGATCAAAAAGCCTTTCCATTAAAATATCCCAGATTTATAACATAATTAAAATTGTGCACCATGACCTGTACAGTTTCCTCAACACAACATGATGATCTGTGTTTATTCTGTACTGGTGTACACAATCACTGTTTTAGTGTTGATTTTAAGACGCCATCGCTGTAACTTTCTTTATTGCGGGAGACAGTAAGACAAATTTTCCTAAATACTTAATTTTCCAGCTATATTGGTGTTTTTTTTGTTCATGCATGAAGTAGTTATATGGGATTGTACATCTACCTTGATTGTAAGCTAACTACATATCACAACATTTTTTTATTCAATGCATTATCGCCGTTCAGCACCTAACATTTGCAAACTTTCATTTCCGAATGTGCGGAGGAACAGAATTCCCCTTTAGTTTAAATCCGCCCAATATAATCGTGACCTTAATCGGTGTACAACCTCATGTGTAACTTGGGTCATACTCATAATGACCAAATTTGTGATTTAGCATTTGATTTGAGGCAGAAAAACAAATGGACTTGATTTTGAGAGACTGCCCCTTTTCTGCCCACATGGTCTTTCATCCCAAGGAGGACCAACCGTTAATTGGGCCTGGGGTCAGTACTTATACTTTAGACGGCCAAATTTGTGATTGATGAGAAGACGGTTTGTTTTTGAATCGGTACTCTCTTACGTTACGACGGCGAATTGAAACTCGGCCTCCGGCGTCGTTCCTTCACTTAAAATAATGGTATCCACTGGTTTCCACATTCGTCTAAAGAGGAGTACCGGTGAGAAAGCATATATATTCCGCCGGGAGGCACAGTCCTGGCTCAATAGACGAAAACGGAATAAGCGTGAAAACCAATTGTTGCGTGAACACCAACTAAATTGAGTTCCTATTCTCTACTGTGAGTACAGCGGATTAGAATTACTTCTAGCTCCTCCTACTTCTACTTTAACTGACTGCGACTCTTCATTCTCTAATATAGTTTCTGAGGCGTTAGTAAATATTAGATGGGTTCCCAAACAAAAACACCTGAATGTATGCTTAGACAAACCCTTATGTGTGCACATGCTTAGAGATCTTTCTAGAGCGATCTCTATAAAGTAGCCTAAGGCGTGGGTTCAGGTATGTGCAACAAGGTTGCCAAAATAAGTACTTTCCCAGTAGGATGTCATAGGGTATTTTCCCCTTAATGTGACACACACTATGATGCAGTGTAAAACCTTAATTTTTATCAACATTTTGTGTGACGACTGATGTTACCAGTGCAGTAATGTATTTTGTAGATAACGCATTCTTCCATAGGAGAACAAACGGCTTCATGTAATTGTAAAATATTCTCTTAATGTGGAACGCCACTAACATCAATGAACCTTAGTATCACCATTTTATTGACACAACTGGATGTTATTGGCAGGTGAATGTATTTTAGTAGATAAAAGAGAACACACGGTTTTCAAGTATTTGATCTCTGATCTTTGATTATTATTATTATTACTATTATTCTTCTTATTTTTAATTTGAATTCGTCAGTACATAATCTTATGCGGTTTCAATTTTATTTTTTATTTTCTTCTTTATAAATTTTTTTGGGTTATTAGTATTATTTAATTTTGGTACATGGACATGGGGATTTGGTCCAACGGGCAACGATATGAGATTGCAATTCACCTTAATTATATAGTTGCTTTTGGATGAAGCAAGCTTCAGCTTATCAGAGTCACAGTTGTACGACAGAACTTAATTACAATCAATAACGCCATTAGCAAAAAACAGAGAGCGAAGACGACATAATGACAATTCCAGGACAGCGAACATTTGTCACCTTTACTACTAAATCACTACCATAACAGGTGAATCGTTGCAGTAATTGTCCATTGTGTGTTTGATCCAATTCTTTCGCTGCGTCAGTGGCTTGGGATCATCTGTGAACCACAACTTTGAATCCAACTCATGAAAATCGAGACACAAGATTGACCCAATCTATACTCAGGAGCCACGACTCCCTGGCATCGCATCTCTCATTAAACGGAAGTGTCCATCTCAGAATACTCCATTAGAAGGATCTGGTCGCTTCTTCAGAATACAAGACATAACTGTCAACTATAGCTGCCAATACTGTTGAAAAACATCGGCATTCGTATTTAATATTAAATGACTTCTTTTCAATGGCAAAACCTTTCGCTTTTATACTTGCTATAATTGATATAAACTTTTCTATGTGACGCTATTGTATATGAAAAAATATACATACATCTTAAGTAAGCGAGTAAAGAAAGAAACCATTGTAAACATACTGCACTCCTGTATTAAATTGCTTCTTAATCACCACACCATAGAATTTATCGTGGAATCAATGCAAATAATTTAAATAACACTAGACTCTAAACCTTTTTTAAATATTGTCCAAATTCAAAATTATTTTAATAAATCCACTGAAATATGAAATATAGGCACAAGCTTGCGTGATTGTTTCCACATTTTCTTAGTTTGGGGTAGTGTTCTTTGACACTTCCTAATATTTTTAATTTATTACTAAAAAAAAAAAAATTGGTTTTTTAAACATTTTGAAGGCCAAACCCTATGTCATCAATTGATATCTTTTTTGGCATCATAGTTTTGAATACCTTTAAATGGCTTATTGCATATAATGACTACTAAATCCTGTAATTTAATGACTTTCTGTTACCAAGCCATATAATTGGATGTTGCTATGACATAATATACGCTGAAAGTTTGTCACTCGCAATTTGAGGAAAACATCTTTTTGTTTTGTCTCCAAATGTATGACGAAATAGAGAAGAAGCTTTAAACCTGTTGATACCGTTTTTTTTTTATTTTAGTATTTTAATGTGTCTTTTGGTTAAGGATTTTTTTTTTTTAATTTTTTAGTATTTTTAAGTTACGTTAAAAACTTACATCTGATACATAGGAATAACATGGCTTAATGATAGAGTAACCACGGCGGGTCCTTAGTTGTGATTTCCCAATGTCTCCAAAATCGAGTGCATTCGTCTCAAAAGGAGACCATTTTCCGTTTTCATTAAAAAATTATGTGTTGCTCCCTGTATATTCTTTAACCCTTAAATCCCTAATGCCATTTTGCCACTTTTCAAATCACGGACGGACCCCTGCCTTGTGTGTTACAGGGCAGGAAGTCTCCTGATCTACAACACAAAAACCGCTACAGCTTTTTGCGGTGGATCGTCAAGGGTTGCTAGTCATTTTCCTCTAGTGACATTAGGGATATATCCTACCACTTATACTCAGATATTTAGTTATTCCTATTTGTCACGCAATACGGAAAAATATCTATGGTTTGTTTGCGCCTATCGCCTCAATGTGATATTGGAAACAACCATAGATATTTTTCCGTATTGCGTGAGAACACACAGGGGGTAACGCATTGACTCATTTAGTAGACATAATATTTTAAGGTAGAAGAAGGCCTAAAGTAATTAGATAAAAATTTTATTTCCAATCTGATTCACACACAGAAAGAGTGACAGATACTATACTATACGAGGCGTCTCTATGGAGGCCTACAAAGTACAATCAAACAAGTTGGACTAAACTGCCCAGCAACATAACTCAGTCCATTATAGTCCTGATATGTACAGTTTAGCTGCCAATTCCAATGTTAAACAAGGCAGTCCTAGACCAAGATGTCATCGACACAGAAGTCTACACTAGTGATGCAGTGCACTGAGTTGAATTCTGCACCAGTGCAGTGTGCCACTGTATTAGGCTAGGCTCAAGAAAAGCCCTAACGACTCTTTGAAAGACATCAATTGGCATTCAATATTCCGCCACAACTCACATTAGACTGGTTTCCATTTCTCAAAAAGTAAACTAGTCGAAGGCATTTTTGAGTAAAAGCAATTGAAATAGTGTTTTCTATATTCACAATCTATCTTCCGGTCCCCAAAGCTAATTGTTAGGGGAAAGTGTGCCTAATTTGCCTAAATCAAATGTCCGCCATTTTAACGTCTGTTTGTACATAACTCAGATTCAAGGCTTGTAAGACTTTCCATTCTTGTGTCTATACATGAGTTTTCCAAGGGTCCAGACACAACTAGATCATCAGTTTAGGTATTATGCCCATATTTACAATTAATTTCATAAATTTAAAATGGCAGCCATTTTTGATTTGTTATGCAATTAACTGTCAACATAACCTAATTCTAAGGTCATGCGCATGAATTGGGACAATGTGTTAGCATGCTTGAAACTACCAAATATTATACCGTTTCACACCTTACATAGCGTACGTCATCAATTGTTTTGAGTCCCTATAAAACTATAAATTGTTGTAAAGCCGAAAATGTAAGGAATACAAATATGCAACTTGTATGTGTATATACAGGGTGCCACAAGTGTCATATAGGGTGGGAAAAGTGAATTTGATGTAAAAGTCTGGTGTGGCAGTCTTAGATAATTTGTTACCTCAATCAGCAATAGATAAACTGTTTGTATGAGACAAATGACTGCCAATAATAACGAAACAAAATGAGGTGTTTTTTGGGTATCCTTTAATACCATGCAGGTGAACACATATATAAAACCGAAATAATGCAAAGGGCCCGATATCAAACACCCTATACTTGAACACATTCCCCATCCCGTAGCTGCTCATCCGTAGGCACCGCCCTCTCTGACCCTCGACTAACTCAAAAAAAAAAATACGACAACTCAAAAAGTAAAATAGCACAGCTAAAAATTCCCTTTTAAATATAAATTAGCTGAATACCTAACTTGTTTCTTATGATACATTACAACTGTTTAAAATTTTGGTGAAATGTACCTCCACCCTCATTTTTGTATAACCCCACTCATGTCGCATGACCAAACTATGATCTAATTTAAATCCTGACCCTGAAAACCTATTATAGACACAAGAATGAAGTACAGCCTTAAATCTCTTGAGTTATGTACAAACATTGCAGCCATTTTTGAATTTTTATGCAAATTAAATGTTAAGATTTGACTATCAGCTAATTGTATTTTCCTTGACCCTGAAAACATTTGTATAGACGCAAGAAAATGAAGTCATTACAAGCCTTAATATTGAGTTATGTACAAAAAACGTTCAAATGGCGGTCCATTTTTAATTTATGTTCTTCTTCTTGCGTATGAGGCAGCACTAAACATGTTGTAAGCGTTTTGAGGCCACTTCACTGTTTGGTTGGTTTGGGGTTAAGAGAAATCTAGTCCACCGGCGGACGAAAGTTAGGGCCTCATTGAGAATTGTGATCCGCATCTGTGATGGAGAGCCACATTGGCATGCTGGCGATGGCCGCAAGCCCCCATCGTGCATATTGCTGTTGAAGCTACCGACCCTGTGGCGGAATCCGGTTTAAGGTGACCCATTCCTTGCGTGGGATATTGCTGCCAGTGTATTTCTGTCTTAGGGGTGATAGAGAATTGGTCTGTCTTGCGTAATCAGCCCGGAGTTTGTTTTATTCCATGTCTGTAAGATGGTGAATGGGGAAACTGGAGAGTTTTGCGGCGTGTCGGCAGAAAGGTCGGCGAGAGCGCAGTCTCTGTCTACCGAGTTGTGTGTGATTCTTGACGGTGTTAGGCAGCAAGGTCCTGTTGTCCGCGGGCTTATTCACAGTTTTGTTGCGGGTGGTGTTCTCGTCTCTCCGAAGTGCTGCAGGTGCAATGCCTGAAAGCACTGGTGGAATTCAGATGGAGTAGGACGGAGGCGACCAGTAATGGTTCTCAAGGTCTCCTCTTGAGTACAGTATCCAGTTTCTTTGTGTGTGAGAGCTGTTGCACATGCTGGGGCGGCATATACAGCAGTGCTGTAGACCAGAGCCAAGGCGTGGTGCGTAGGGTCGTTGGCTGGCACCCCATGACGAATCCAGCAAGTCGGCACAGGAGGTTATTCTCGAAGATACCTTGGCGCATACTGACTCGAGGTGCTGCCGGTATGTAAGCGGCCGGTCACTTTGACTCCCAGGTATGTGTTGGTGTAGGATTGTCTGGCAGAGGCGGTCCACTTGAGGTTGGATGTGAAGCTGCCTATGAGCCTCTTTGGTGTTGAGGTTGAAGACAGTAGCGGTCATCTTGGCTTCACTCACTTCAGTCTCCAGTCTTCAGATATGGCTGCAAGTAGGACATGTCTGTAGTAAGTGTGCATTCTACTTCTGTCCAGTTGGTCCGCAGTGGAGGAGGGCAGATCGTCGGCGTAGCCAGTTGTCTATATTTTTTGTTTTGAGGTAAGTCGCTGATAAACAGTTTGAACAGCAGAGGAGCCATTCAGATCCTTGTGGTACTCCGTTCCTCATACGACGCAGGCGACTACTCTGTCCATCACTGGTCTTGAGAATAACGCTACGGTTTGCAAGCATGTACATATAAGTGTACAAGGTGACCGTCCGGGATGGTCTAGAAGCTTGTGTCAGGCCCCTGGTGCCTCACGGTGTCTTATCTCAGTAGGTCCACCAAGATGACGCCTGCCTTACGGTGCCTTTCAAAGCTTTCCTCAATATCATTTGTGAGTTTACATCTGGTGGACAGTGCCCGGCCACGGCGAAATCCTGCTTGTTCGTCCAGGCAGATGGGGTTTCGACGACGGGCTCCCAGCCGAGCCAGGATCACTCTCACGAGTTTGAAGAGACACACAGTAGTATATTGGGCGTAGTTCTTTAGAGTTTGCGACGTCTTGTTGGTTTAGGGATTGCGATGATTAGCCCTTCTCCAGATCTTGGTAAGGACTGGTTGTGAGGCAACCATGTGTAGAACTCTCCTGGAGCCAATCTAGACAACGTGGGCCGCATTGCATCAAAACTCTCTGTTATCACATGGCACTGGGCCTTTTCCTCTTTAGTTGTCGGAGTGCATAGGTAAGTCAATCTAGTGAGGAAGGTGTTGAAGTGGACCCATGCACGCCAGGTGCTTCGACGAAGTTTGTGGTGATCTCTTTTTTGACAGAGCGAGTGTGATCCCTTTCAATTTTGGTCTTGACACTACCGTTTGGCGAGGAGTTGCTCAGCGATTTGAGTTTGTCAGTCCCAACTGACTTTCGATTGTTTTGAAATTCGCCTGTAGACGATTTATATTATGTCTTCCCCAGGCCTTCCTGATGGAGTGGGGTGAAGTCGATTCCTTGGACCGTCTTTTCCAGCGCTTACGGCGTTTCTGTCAAACAGTTTGTCATATCTGAAGCCTTGGATGAAGCTTCTTTCCTCCCCGGTTCAGAATCCAGGAAATCATTGTAAAGTGTCACATTCCTCATCCCAGTGGGAAATAACTGCGACGGCAGCCACGTTGGATGGTCTTCTTTGCTATGTTGATAAAGAGTTGGCACAGTTGGCTGTGGAAGAATTGTCCAGGTTGAGGAGGTTGGTGTCGGGAGGTTGGGCACTGCTGAATCCACCAGGTTCGTTAACTGGTCCCATCTGCCTTGCGGAGTCCAACACTTTCACTGGCTTTGTTGGCACAGGCTTAGCTAGGCTCTCCTGAGCTACAGTGGGTCTGTGTTGGGACTTCGGAAAGCGGTCGAGAACAGTACGGTGAATGTAGATGGTGTCCATGTTTGAATTTGCAAAAGCAAGGTCAGGTTTTGTAGACGTATTCCACCTACTAGAGTTGAAAGTGTCCGGGTTGCGTTGGGTCGTGCAAAAGTTGTACACCGGATTTTGGATCCCCGTCCTCTAAAGTAGCTCCATCAGGGTTGGTTTTCCCTGTAACCCAGTATGCGATGGTATAAAGACGTCGCCAGCATGATGCAAGTGCACCTAAGTTGGTAGGGAGTTGCTTGGAGCCGATGGTAGTTGGCCTGGTAGACCATTGGTGATATGAACCTGCAATTTGGGTCTTTGCCCATTCCAAGGTGGAGTCTGCAGGTGATGTTGCAAGTTGTTTCCATTGGGCTGAGTTCCTAGCAAAGGTGGCAATCCCATGGGTAGCGCCCTCGGTGTGTGCAGCTAGTGTGTAGCCGTAAATGTTCAGAATGGAACGGTCGGTAGCGTGCATCAACCAATTTAAAAGGAAATTAGTTCATATTTTGAATTCGTAATCTCTAAAATTGTTTGTTTTTTGCATTAAATTGCTATCATTTATACTCTCTATACTTATTGGTATCTTTAAAAAATCGCTTGTTGTCACTAGGAAAAAAACTACCTCATTTGTACTTTTACTGCTTGCATGCTTGTTATGTTAATGTATTGTTTTGTATTTATGGTAATTGTTGATCTAGTCCTAGTGGTACAAAATGTCTTACAGGCGTTTGCTTTCTTTATTTGTACCTCCTACATCTGATGTATTTTTAATTGTTTTTATGGAAAATAAATTTGAATTTGATTTGAATTTGAATTTTGTGTGTCTCTGGAGAGATTGCAGTGACTTGTGCTATGAGTGAGGTGTTCGATGATCTTTATCTTTGCCCTAGTGAGACTTCCACGATTTAATTGGAGCACTGATATGCCATCTGAAACTTGACCTCTGGTGATGCCTGCCCCTGATAAGGGTCACTTGTGCCAGACTGCATCAGTAGTGTCCTCTGACGGGGCATAAGTAAAATACAGTGAGATAACAAAGACAACAGTGAATTAAAAAGACAAGGACATCAAACGGCACAACAAGGGTGTTTAACTTGGCCCATTTGAATTATCATTCGCCTGAAAATACCAGTTACCGGTGTTCACCCACAGAGGAGGTTTGATAATCGTGAACCCCCCAAAAAAGTTCTGCTATTAGGCACATTGCCTCGCACAATTCGCTTTGGGGACCTAGAAATTTGGAATTACATAACATTTTTCATCTAAAAACACTAACCACTTGCTTTTTACTCAAAATGCCTCCGTCATTTTTGTAGGAAGCACTTTTTTGAAGAAATGGAACCAGTCTACGGGGAACTTACAAAATGTCTTTGTACATGAAAACATAGGGAAAATGTATCAATGTAGAAATATTTGTTTGGGATTTGCCAGCATCATTCACCATTGTGTTGAACAAAAAAGTCCATAATTTGGATTGTGCTCTTCAGAGGGGCTGTACAAAACATCTCTTCCACAGATGCAGAAGAGCATTACATCTATAGATTTGAATGCTTGTAAAGTAGGGGGACTTGATACGTGGTGTAAGCATTACGTAATGCGGGCCCATATCCAGTGAGTAATGAAAAATTACTCTGGTATACGGGAACAATTAATTGGGACAATTAACCAATCACTTTACCATTCATGTCTTCTATATGAATAATAGTATTTCCCTTGCTTTGTTCTTAAGAGCAATCGGGTTACGTTGGGCTCCTAATTAAAGGAAGATGACCACCTCCAAGGAACGGAGGACAACGCGACCAAAGAATTCCTAAATAACTGGACAGTCATAATTGAAAGAAAATATATCAATATACCGTTCTTCATAGCCATGTGGGAATTGGGTTAAGAGGCTGGTTCTGTTGGGAAGTTTACTAACTAACTTCGTCGTAACGGAACAATCACTCAGTAATCTTCACATAATTCTCCACAATACCATTTTGTAGGATATAAACAAACATCACCATTCACATTTTTTTATCATCCTGTTCGTATTACCAATGGCTACAGGCCAAAGCTGTGGCCTTTAATTATGCTACTGGGCACTTTTGGTTTAACAGAGTCTGCTCAAAAAATCAGAAATATTTTGCTGCACTTAATTTTGTAAGTACATTCTGGCGTCGGTCGTAACATTTACCTTTGTCAGAATAGTCAGAAGTTTCTAATAAAACAAAACATCGTCACATATATCTATTATCCTAGCTCTTATTTAGTTTTGATGGTTATTACCTAGGTCACTTAAAAGGATTTAAATAATTTTATTGTTGACTCGCATTACCCAAGGTCAATTCGTTTTTACGCTTTCTTTTCTGCCGCCGAGAATATCAATTAGATAATGAATTTAAGAAAGCAACAGGATGCACATTTGGGTTTTTCAAGGTAATTTGAATGCTTTGAACAATATAACGTGCCATTCGGCGATCAGAGAGTGAGCTTAACCTCTTCTGTTTTTCCTCCCAAGTTCATGCAAAAAAATCTAATGAAGTCCTTCGTCTCAGGAGGTTACACTTCTTTTCATTCAACCGACCAGATTTTAATATGTTTTCTTGTTATAATATTGAGCATGTATGCCATAAATCATTGGACCAGCCCAAAATTTGATTCTGAATACATGTCATTGTTTTCCGGGTACATACTGCTTTACAGATGGTGAGATGGGCGGTTCTTTATTAAATGTTTCAAATATATCATCTAACCACTTCCGTTAATGTTACGTTTTATTTGAAGATTTCTTTTGACGTGTAACACGAGACGTAAATGTCATATTACAATCAGAACACATTGCCTTCATCACCGCAAAATGAGATAGCGGTATTTTTATTGTCAGATCTAGTGGCAATTTCCATTCATCCAAGGCAGGGGTCCCTCCTTGATTTTTGTCAGGTGGGTTTGGAAGGTTTAAGGGACGGAATAGGCATTTAAATAGTCCAATTTTTGAATCTTCATCGGGATATAAGGAACTTTAATCATAGAATCAACGCTTAAATTCCAACCGTTCCTTTCGCAAACAAGCTCTTACTATTATCTCCTATGGTTTCCTATATCAATTCCCAATGGTATATGTAATTTCTTCGTATCTTTAGCGACGGTAAGTCATCATTTTGGAGTTTCTCGTATGCCGTTTACCCAAATTGCCAGAATGGGGGCCACGTTCTGAATCTGCTTTCCGTCCTGCCGTATGCCCTATAGAATCTGCATATATGTCATGAAAGCGCGTTATTCGTTAAACTAAAAACTTTTCATATGGCGCATTTCTATCAGTTAAAAAAATATAGATCGCTATTTTACTTAAAATATAATAGTAACAGTTGTTCTTTTGTTCTTTAAAGAGTACCGAGATTTAATTGAAACACAAGTTTTCTTCTGATGCTACATATGATGAAGAATTCACATACGTTTCACTGTCATGCATGAATGTACCCGTTGTTTTTAGGACTGAAACGAAGCCTTCGTTGCTGTGTCAGAACAGAGCGAAGAGCGAAGCGTCAACGAAAGCTAAAGAACAGAGAGAGGTTAGTGGTATATGCATATACCGAATAAACTCAATATCACATGGCACTACATTCCGTATGATTTTAATTTTTTTATGTATTCTATAGTGTCATACGACTTTCTTCCGGTCTTCGTCCTTCGCTCCGGTCCCTAACAGGGACGACGGCTCCCACTCTTCTCTTTCGCTCTGTTCCTAAAAAATTCCCCACTAATATAATGCCATATTGATTTACTTCGAAGTAGTACGTATTTTCAGCGTGTTCAACGTCGCTTTTTGCTTTCGGTGCTCATAAAGATGAGTGCATAGTGCGTGAATCAAAATTAGTATTGGTTGAGCACATTTTCGCTCATTACATCCAAACCAAACATTCTTTAGCTCTAAGATTTTTAGACATCAAATATTGACCACTTATGGTAAAATGTGGGGTTCTGGGGACGAGGCTTTTAGCGATCGGGCTATGACCCTTACAAAGGAACAAAATTTGTTCTTTTATCCCGAAATGTCCGTACGGACAATGAAACCTACACACGATTAAATATTTTGAATAGCACTAGTGTTTTCTTTCATTCTACCAATTTATCATATAAAAAGTACATCATGTGAAATTGTACATAACTTTTACGCCATTGCAAAGTGAAATAGGAATTGGAATATTTTAGATGATTTTTATATAATCACTGACAGCGCCTTTAATGAAATCAGTCTACTCAACCCGACGCATCTTCATCTCAGATCGTTTGAGTGATGTATCATTTCTCCAAAGTTTCCACACCATTCCATGCGAACTGTCTCCCGCTGCCCCTAGGTAAGCGCCATTTAGGTTAGCATGACAACAATTGCGGTACCACCAGGCACCATGGAGCTTGAGAGCACAGTTTCCCTCATATGAAGAGCAGACGTCACAGATGTCGTGATCACTGTCTTTGGTCGTAAAGGCAAAGTCATTCGAGTATCGTAATCCATCTCCAGCTGTGCCGCTATAAGAGTCTAGCGAGAGTCGATAATATGTTGTCGCAGATCCTACCGAGAATGACTCGTACTCAGCATAGGCCGTATTGTTGTCAAAATCCTCCAAGTCAACACGTAAAACCCAGGAGCCAGTCTGAGTGAGTTGATGAATTTGCTGTAAACCTGTCCAATACTCTCCTTCAAGGCTACCAAAACCCTGCTCGTAGTCATTCCATTCACGGTAGAAATCGACAGAGCCGTCAAAGCGCCGTTGAAATACTACCCAAGTTCCTTGACAATAATAATAATAATAATAATAATAATCATTCTAACAGTGGAATAATGGGAAATATTAATTATTCGTTAGCTTATAATAAGTTTTCTTATTTAAATTAATTAATGTTCATATCCTTTGTTATTCTAGGAAATTATCCTTCATTTGCATAAATTAATTTCATATCCTTTGTTATCCAAAACGGAATAAAACGCAATACAAAGGGATACGTTAGGGGGAAATTAAATTTCGCCCTATAAGCGTTCTGAGTGAATAACAAAAGCCAATTTCGCCCTAACCCCTACATAAGGTAGTAATTATATATAATAATAAGAAGAATAATAAGAATAATAAAAACAAATAAACAATGTTTTGATTTAATATTCTGATAAAGAAGGTAAGAGTGCAGAATAATAGTACTTGGGCATATACGGCATTTCATTTTTCTATAGCGATTTCATGCATTTTTTTCAAGATATGAATACTTAATACATTGTCGGTGCTTACCATATGTCTTCCCGACATGAGTTTTAGTGGTTCTGAATCCCTTTTGTATCGATTATATCCCTACCTCCCTTAACTGCATTTTTTGCAGTTTTCAAAAATCACGGAGCAAACCCCTGCATTGTTCTGCGGGGAAATTGCCCCTAGATCTAAAAAGAAAAATAACACTACCTCCTTTTTTCGATGATCGTCAGGTTGGTAGTCATTTTCCTCTAGGGACGTTAGGGTAATGCAGAATACACAAAACATTTTTAAATGTTTAAGTGTGTGTCTTATATTTAAAAATATAAGACACACACTCGTCACTACAAAAGCAGGCGTAAATGAGCTCATTTTGGAAATTCGCCATTCTTTCAAAAGTATAGACAACTTCGCGTACTTGCAAAAGTAATGGGCCATTTGTTTTGTTTTTTTTATTGGCAACGGGTTTCTTGAAATATTGCCTATAAAACAAAAACTACACGTATATTAGCAATACATTGCAAATTACTATATCACATAGCTGAAGTGAAGCCGAACATGTGAAAGATTATTAGATTTGTTCTCGTTTGTTATTTGATTTACGTAACACTGGTTTTCAATTTGTTGGGCCATGGAGAGTATCATGTATTATTTGAACATATGTACTGTTGCTCATAAAGTTGGAAAAAAAATCAGACCCAATCTTAAAACGTGTTTCTATTTGAACGCCTCAGTAATCATATTAGAGTAGGTGAATGATTACATAATGAGTCCCCACTACCCAGGTGAAGTGAATCCATGCATAATTTTGAATTACGTACCAATGTTTTTTGTTGGGAGCTATAAAAGGCCAAACGTCTGTTGTTTGTTCCTTTTCCCTGCTCCAAGCCTGTGTAGAACGAGCCCACGTTACCTATTTACAACAAAAAAACTGACACAGAGGTTCCCTAGGCTATACCGACGGGAAAGGAAAGGAAGGGCACAAACAAGCCAAAGTCGCTGATTTCCTCGGGATATCGCAGAGTATGGTCTGTAAATCTTCAGACATCATCGAGAGGTGGGTCACTTTAGGCCACAACAATATCCAGGACGACCGCGATTTACTACCAGACGCAATGATCGCCGAGTGCCGTAGAGCCCGGAAAATCCCAAGGATCCATCCATTGAATCAACGTTTCCCGCAAAACTGTACCGAGCAAGACGAATGACCAAATGTCCACGCCTAACCATTCACCACAGAGTTGCTCGACTTCGCTGGGCTAGAGAGCACAGATGATTACAGGTCGGACACCGACGAAAGGGTTCGTCGATGATGTGGTGAGCACCCCCGAGATGACTATTGAGGAATCGACTGAAGGTGGTGGCGGCTCATGGTATGGGTCAGTATTCATTATGGAGGAAAAACATCACTGGTGGTGCCAGATGGAAACATGAACGCCGTCGTGTACCTATACATTCTGGAAAACCACTGCCTGCCACATGCAAAAAGGGTTTATTTAAACAATTTTCGGCTGCCACGTCGCACAGGGCCGCCGTAGTGAGACGATTTCTTGAGGCAGAGGGTGTGGTGCAGATACCATGGCCTGCTTGCTCCCCTAATATGAACCCTCTCGAGCATGCATGGATGCCTTAGGCAAAGCCATCAATGACAGGGACAATCTTCCTCAATCTCTACAGGAGTTAGCTCAGGCTTTGACCGATGACTGGGACGCACTGCCCATTAACATCATAAACAACATTGTGGACCATATGCCGCGACGTCTTGACGCACTGATTCATGCTAGGAGTGGCCATACTCGATATTAGTGTCTGATTCACATTGAAAAGAGTACTATTGAACATTCCGATGTATGAAATCACTCAAAAATGTGTTATCTGTAAAACTGACTGATGTGAAAATATTGTTACAAAATCCTTAAATCTGCTGTTCAAATACCTCCACTTCTTTTCAGGCTAAGGACACAGATCGTAAAGGGTAAATTGTAGACTAAGTTCATGGTGATATGTTCGGAAGAGACCGGTCAATCAAGTAGTGTAGCGATATATACCCTAGATATCTTAAATAACTCACACTGTAAGAATCATTCCATTAAAGGTGGTAAAAATATTTTATTCCAACTTTTTGAGTAACAGTGTATAATTTGGTCGGTAACGTAAATGGGGGATTTTTGGGCTCGTCTATGTTTGATATATCATTTTAGCGCAGCTATTTCAAATCAACATACCATCATCTTGCTCAATTGGTTGTTCAAACTGTTTAGTCGGGATGAACTATCCTTAAACAATATTTCTACCTTCGACAGCTACGTAAACGCCCAGCACACTATTCCCGGCATCAGCATTTTAATGTATAAGTCACCAATGTTAACACCAATCAAACCCACTCCCCAGGACGGTGAGGTTGACGCATAGTTTTGAGAAGCAGATTGTCATTGGCGTTGGTGGCCCCATTCACTATCGTTCCCGTCGAATCTGATGCTATTGTTGTTATGTGTTTCAGGATCCAACTATAACAGTGTTCTTCGGTAGCTTTAACAATGCAGAACAATCAAATCACATGAGCGTTGCTTAATTTCCTTGGAAAATCTTGTCAATGTGTGTGTCTCACCACCACCGCGATCAGCAAATTTTAAAAGGAAGATGCATAGATAGCTGATCAAAGCATCGAAAAACTCCAACAATTTCGTATTTTAATTACCTGAACATGGATGTGCTAACCATAACCTGCAAGTGAAAATGGCTGGAATGCGTGTAGTAAGACAAGCCAGTTCTTTTTATCTGATTTTAATTTAATTTCTATATTTGCGTATCAAAATTCGGACCGGAGATCAAAAAGCCTTTCCATTAAAATATCCCAGATTTATAACATAATTAAAATTGTGCACCATGACCTGTACAGTTTCCTCAACACAACATGATGATCTGTGTTTATTCTGTACTGGTGTACACAATCACTGTTTTAGTGTTGATTTTAAGACGCCATCGCTGTAACTTTCTTTATTGCGGGAGACAGTAAGACAAATTTTCCTAAATACTTAATTTTCCAGCTATATTGGTGTTTTTTTTGTTCATGCATGAAGTAGTTATATGGGATTGTACATCTACCTTGATTGTAAGCTAACTACATATCACAACATTTTTTTATTCAATGCATTATCGCCGTTCAGCACCTAACATTTGCAAACTTTCATTTCCGAATGTGCGGAGGAACAGAATTCCCCTTTAGTTTAAATCCGCCCAATATAATCGTGACCTTAATCGGTGTACAACCTCATGTGTAACTTGGGTCATACTCATAATGACCAAATTTGTGATTTAGCATTTGATTTGAGGCAGAAAAACAAATGGACTTGATTTTGAGAGACTGCCCCTTTTCTGCCCACATGGTCTTTCATCCCAAGGAGGACCAACCGTTAATTGGGCCTGGGGTCAGTACTTATACTTTAGACGGCCAAATTTGTGATTGATGAGAAGACGGTTTGTTTTTGAATCGGTACTCTCTTACGTTACGACGGCGAATTGAAACTCGGCCTCCGGCGTCGTTCCTTCACTTAAAATAATGGTATCCACTGGTTTCCACATTCGTCTAAAGAGGAGTACCGGTGAGAAAGCATATATATTCCGCCGGGAGGCACAGTCCTGGCTCAATAGACGAAAACGGAATAAGCGTGAAAACCAATTGTTGCGTGAACACCAACTAAATTGAGTTCCTATTCTCTACTGTGAGTACAGCGGATTAGAATTACTTCTAGCTCCTCCTACTTCTACTTTAACTGACTGCGACTCTTCATTCTCTAATATAGTTTCTGAGGCGTTAGTAAATATTAGATGGGTTCCCAAACAAAAACACCTGAATGTATGCTTAGACAAACCCTTATGTGTGCACATGCTTAGAGATCTTTCTAGAGCGATCTCTATAAAGTAGCCTAAGGCGTGGGTTCAGGTATGTGCAACAAGGTTGCCAAAATAAGTACTTTCCCAGTAGGATGTCATAGGGTATTTTCCCCTTAATGTGACACACACTATGATGCAGTGTAAAACCTTAATTTTTATCAACATTTTGTGTGACGACTGATGTTACCAGTGCAGTAATGTATTTTGTAGATAACGCATTCTTCCATAGGAGAACAAACGGCTTCATGTAATTGTAAAATATTCTCTTAATGTGGAACGCCACTAACATCAATGAACCTTAGTATCACCATTTTATTGACACAACTGGATGTTATTGGCAGGTGAATGTATTTTAGTAGATAAAAGAGAACACACGGTTTTCAAGTATTTGATCTCTGATCTTTGATTATTATTATTATTACTATTATTCTTCTTATTTTTAATTTGAATTCGTCAGTACATAATCTTATGCGGTTTCAATTTTATTTTTTATTTTCTTCTTTATAAATTTTTTTGGGTTATTAGTATTATTTAATTTTGGTACATGGACATGGGGATTTGGTCCAACGGGCAACGATATGAGATTGCAATTCACCTTAATTATATAGTTGCTTTTGGATGAAGCAAGCTTCAGCTTATCAGAGTCACAGTTGTACGACAGAACTTAATTACAATCAATAACGCCATTAGCAAAAAACAGAGAGCGAAGACGACATAATGACAATTCCAGGACAGCGAACATTTGTCACCTTTACTACTAAATCACTACCATAACAGGTGAATCGTTGCAGTAATTGTCCATTGTGTGTTTGATCCAATTCTTTCGCTGCGTCAGTGGCTTGGGATCATCTGTGAACCACAACTTTGAATCCAACTCATGAAAATCGAGACACAAGATTGACCCAATCTATACTCAGGAGCCACGACTCCCTGGCATCGCATCTCTCATTAAACGGAAGTGTCCATCTCAGAATACTCCATTAGAAGGATCTGGTCGCTTCTTCAGAATACAAGACATAACTGTCAACTATAGCTGCCAATACTGTTGAAAAACATCGGCATTCGTATTTAATATTAAATGACTTCTTTTCAATGGCAAAACCTTTCGCTTTTATACTTGCTATAATTGATATAAACTTTTCTATGTGACGCTATTGTATATGAAAAAATATACATACATCTTAAGTAAGCGAGTAAAGAAAGAAACCATTGTAAACATACTGCACTCCTGTATTAAATTGCTTCTTAATCACCACACCATAGAATTTATCGTGGAATCAATGCAAATAATTTAAATAACACTAGACTCTAAACCTTTTTTAAATATTGTCCAAATTCAAAATTATTTTAATAAATCCACTGAAATATGAAATATAGGCACAAGCTTGCGTGATTGTTTCCACATTTTCTTAGTTTGGGGTAGTGTTCTTTGACACTTCCTAATATTTTTAATTTATTACTAAAAAAAAAAAAATTGGTTTTTTAAACATTTTGAAGGCCAAACCCTATGTCATCAATTGATATCTTTTTTGGCATCATAGTTTTGAATACCTTTAAATGGCTTATTGCATATAATGACTACTAAATCCTGTAATTTAATGACTTTCTGTTACCAAGCCATATAATTGGATGTTGCTATGACATAAAAGATAAGCTGAAAGTTTGTCACCTCGCAAAATTTGAGGAAAAACTATTTTTGTTTGTCCAAATGTATGACGAAATAGAGAAGAGAGCCTTTTAAAACTGTGGATAAACTTTTTTTTTTTTATTTAGTATTTTAAGGTGTTTTTTTTAAGGATTTTTTTTATTTAGTATTTTAAGGTAACGTTAAAACTACATCTTGATACATAGGAATAACGGGCATTAATGATAGAGTAACCACGGCGGGTCCTTATTTGTGAATTTCCCAATGTCTCCAAAATCGAGTGCATTCGTCTCAAAAGGAGACCATTTTCCGTTTTCATTAAAAAATTATGTTGTTGCTCCCTGCATTCCTTAACTCTGAAATCCCTAGATGCCATTTTTGCCACTTTTTAAACATCACGGAGCGGACCCCTGCCTTGTGTTTACAGGGCAGGGAAAGTGCTCCTAGATCTAACAACACAAATACCGCTACATCTTTTTTGCGGTGATCGTCAGGTTGCTAGTCATTTTCCTCTAGGGACGTAAGAGATATATCTACCACTTATACTCTAGATATTATTAGTTATTCCCTGTTTGTTCACGCAATACGGAAAAATATCTATGGTTTGTTTCGCCTATCGCCTCATGTGATATTGGAAACAAACCATAGATATTTTTCCGTATTGCGTGAGAACAAACAGGGGGTAACGCATTTATCATTTAGTAGACATTAATATTTTAAGTAGAAAGCCTAAAGTAGATTAGATTAAATTTTATTTAAATCTGAATTAGCACAGAAAGAGTGACAGTAGACCTAGTACTAGACGAGGCCTGTCTCTATGGAGGCCTACAAAGTACAAATCAACAAGTTGGACTAAACTGCCCAGCAACATAAACTCAGTCATTATAGTCCTGATATGTACAGTTTAGCTGCCATTCCCAATGCTCAACAAGGCAGTCCTAGACCAAGATGTCATCGACACAGAAGTCTACACTATGATGCAGTGCACTGAGTTGAATTCTGCAGCCAGTGCAGTGTGCCACTGTATTAGGCTACAAGAAAAGCCCTAACTTACCTCTTTGAAAGACATCATATTGGTCAATATTCCTCCAAAACTCACAGTAGACTGGTTCCATTTCTCAAAAAGAAACTAGTCGAAGGCATTTTTGAGTAAAAGCAATTGAAATAGTGTTTTCTATATTCCAAATCTTCCGGTCCCCAAAGCTAATTTTTAGGGGAAGTGTGCCTAATTTGCATAAATTCAAAATGGCCGCCATTTTAACATTTTTGTACATAACTCAAGATTTAAGGCTTGTAAAGACTTCATTCTTGTGTCTATACATATGTTTTCAGGGTCAGAGACACAAACTAGATCATCAGTTAAGGTATTATGCCATATATTGACAATTAATTTGCATAAATTTAAAATGGCAGCCATTTTTGAATTTGTATGCAAATTAACTGTCAACATGACCTAATGCTATAAGGTCATGCGCCATGAATTGGGAGCAAAATGTGTTACATGCTTGAAACTACCAAATATTACACGTTTTCACACTTACATGAGAGTAAGTCATCAATTGTTTTTGAGATACCTATAAAACTATATATTGTTGTAAAGCTCGAAAATGTAAGGAAGACAAATATGCAACTTGTATGTGCATATACAGGGTGCCACAAGTGTCATATAGGGTGGAAAAGTGAAATTTTGATGTAAAAAGTCTTTTGTGGCAGTCTAATTTGTTACCTTCAATCATCATAGATGAAACTGTTGTATGAGACAAAATGAATGCCACATAAATAACAAACAAAATGAGGTGTTTTTTTTTGTATCTTAATACATGACAGGGTTACAAAGATATAAAACAAAATAAATGCAAAGGCCCCGAATATCAAAAATCCCTATACTTTAACACATGCCCCATCCGTAGGCTTCTCATCCGTAGGCACCACCCTCTCTGACCCCGACTAACTCAAAAAAAAATTACGACAACTCAAAAAGTAAAAATAGCACAGCTAGAAAAATTCCCTTTTAAATATAAATTAGCTGAATACCTAACTTGGTTCTTATGATACATTAAAACATGTTTAAAATGTTTGTGAAAATGTAACGCCACCCTCATTTTGTATACCCCAACTCATGGCGCATGACCATAACTAATGATCTAATTTAATTCCTTGACCCTGAAAACCTATGTTTAGACACAAGAATGAAGTACAAGCCTTAAATCTTGAGTTATGTACAAACATCTCAAAATGGCAGCCATTTTTGAATTTTTATGCAAATTAAATGTTAAGTTGACTAATGATCTAATTGTATTCCTTGACCCTGAAAACTTTGTATAACGCAAGAATGAAGTCATTACAAGCCTTAAATATTGAGTTTATGTACAAAAAACGTTAAAATGCCGGCCATTTTATGTATGTTTCTCTTCTTGCTATTAGGCAGCAGCTAAACATGTTGTAAACATGGGAGCCAACTCACTGTTGGTTGGTTTGGGGTGAGATCTATGTCCACCGGCGGACGAAAAAGGTAGGGCACGCATTGAGAATGTGATCCGCAGTCTGTGATGGAGCCACATTGGTCAGGCTGGCGCTGGCCGCACCCCCATCGGTGGCCTATTGCTGTTGAGCGACCGACTCCTGTGCGAATCCGGTTTAAGGTGACCCATTCCTTGCGTGGAGATTGCTGCCAGTGGTAGTTCGGTTCTTAGTTGTGATAGAGAATTGGTCTGGTCTTGAGTATCAGCCAGGCAGTATTCCATGTCTGTAAGATGTTGAATGGGGGAACTGGAGAGTTTATCGGCGTGTTCGGGCAGAACGGTCGGCTAGAGCGCAGTCTCTGTCTACAGAGTTGGTGTGATTCTTTGACGGGTTATGCAAGCAGGTGCTTGTTGTCCAGCAGGGCTTATTCACTATAGTTTGTGCGTTGGTGTTTCTCACACCTCCGAAGTGCTGCAGGTGCAATTGCCTGAAAGCATGGGTAGGAATTCAGATGGAGTAAGATGGAGGCAGCCAGTGAAGGTTCTCAAGGTCTCGTTTGAGATACAAGTAATCCAGCTCTCTTTGGTGTGAGAGCTGTTGCAAACCATGCTGGGGCGGGCATATTCAGCATGCTGATAGACAGGCAGGCATTGTGGTGCGTAGGGTCGTTAGGCTGGCACCGCCATCGAGATCCAGCATTCGGTCACAGGAGGTTACTTCCTCGAAGATACCTTGGACGCATACGGACTCAGGGTGCTGCAGGTAGGTCAAGCTGCCTGGGTCAAGCTTGACTCCCCGGTAGGTTGGTGTAGGATTGCATGGCTGAGGCGGTTCCATTGAGGTTATTTGAAGCTGACGATGAACCTCTTTGGTGTTGAGGTGGAAACAGTAGCGGTCACTTGGGCTTCACCAGCTTCAGTCTCACAGGTCTTCGATATGCATGCCCAGCGTAAGAAGCCAAGTAGGTAGACCTGTCTTGTAGTAACTGGGACTTTCTACTTCTGTCCAATTTCTGTCCGAGTGTAGGAGTGGCAAGATCGTCGCGTAGCCAATTGTCTCGGATGTTGTTTGAGGTAAGCTCGCCTGATATACAAGTTGAACACCATAGGAGCCACGTACAGATCCTTGGTACTCCGTTCCTCAGATCGAGCAGGCGACTATTCTGTCCATCACTGGTCTTGAGAATAAAGCTACGGTTTGCAGCATGTTACATTTGACGGATTGTACAAGGTGACCGTCCGGGATGGTCCTGAAGCTTGAGTGTCAAGCCTTGGTGCCACCGGTGTCGTATCTGCAGTACAAGGGGTCCAGCCAAGATACTCCCTGCCTTACGGTGCCTTTCAAAGCTTTCCTCATATCATTTGTGAGTTTTGGTGGACAGTGCTCCGGCCACGGCGCATCCTAAATCCTGCTTGTTTTCGTCAAGGCAGATGGGTTTTCGACGACGGGCTTACATCCGAGTACCGATCTCCTCTCAAGGAGTTTGAAGGAACACACAGTATTGATATTTGGGCGGTAGTTCTTTATAGGACGTTGTCGACAGGCTTGTTTGGCTTAGGGAGTGCGATGATAGTAGCTTCTCTCCATATCTTTGGGAAGGACTGGTTGGTGAGGCACATGTGTAGAACTCCTGGAGCCAATCTAAACAACGTGGGCCGCATGGCATCAAGAACTCTGCTGGTTATCAGGGCACTGGGCCTTTCCCCCTGCTTAGTTGGCTGATCAGCAGAGGTAAGCTTTCAATCTATTGAGAAGGTGTTGAAAGTGACCCATGCACGCCGGGGGCTCGACAAGTTTGGTGATCTCTTTTTGACAGAGCGAGTTTGATCCTTACAATGTTCGTGAAACCGACGACCGTTGCGAGACTTGCTCAGCGATTGAGTTGGCAGTCCGGACCATTCGATGGTTTTGAAATTCTTCCTGTGACGAACGAATTTATAGTCCTTTCCCAGCCTTCCTGATGGAGTGGGTGAAGTCGATTCCTTGGACCGTCTTTTTCCCATCGCTTACGGCGTTTTTTCCTGCCAAACAGTCTGTCAGATCCGAAGCCTTGGATGAAGCTCTTCCCCGGGCTTCAGTATCTCAAGGAAATACTTGTAAGAGGTCACATTCCCTCACTCCCAGGATGGGATATAAATGCGACAACAGCCACGTGGGATGGTCGTCTTTGCTATGTTGAAAAAGATTGCACAGTGCTGTGTAAGAATTGTCCAAGTTGGAGGAGGTTGGTGTCGGGAGGTTGGCACTTTCTGATCCACCACAGGTTCCGTTGAACTGATCCCAATCTGCCTTGCGGAAGTTCCACCTTTTCCCTGGCTTTGTTGGCACAGGCTTAGCTAGGCCTCTCCGTGGCGATCAGGCCTGATGGTCTGGGATTTTTGGACTATCTGGTAAAGCGGTCGAGAACAGTACGGTGAATGTGGAGATGGATGTCCATTTTTGCAAAAGCAAGGTCAGGGTTTGTAGACTTATTCCACCTACCAGAGTTGAAAGTGTCTGGGTGCTTGGGGTCGTGCAAAAGTTTGTACACCGGATTTGAGACCCAGTCCTCTAGAGTAGCCCCATCAGGGTTTTGGTTTTACCTGTACCTTCCCTTGGTGCTCATGCTCATTGTCTGATTACAGTCGCCGCATGAATGCAAGAGGGGTGGTGTGCACCAGGCAGTTGGTATGAAAAGGAGGCTGCTTTGAGCCGTTGGTTAGGTTAGAGTGGCTAGCTTGTACGACATTGGTGACATGAGTACCTGCAATTTGGGTCGTTTGCCGTGGCCCATTCCAGGGTGGGAGTCGCCGGTGATGTTGCCAATTGCTTTTCCATTGGGCTGATTACTTGCAAAGGTGGCAATCCCATGGGTAGCGCCCTCGGTGTGTGCAGCTATGGTGTAGCCGCAGTGTTCAGAAATGAGACTGTCGTAGCGTGTCAATCACCAATTTTAAAAAGGAAATTGTTCAATTTTTGAATTCGTAATCTCGAAAAATTGTTTGTTTTGCATTAAATTGCTATCATTAGACCTCTAGTTACTTATTGGATCTTTAAAAATAAAAAATCGCTTGTTGTCACTAAGGACTCACTCATTTGACTTTTACTGCTTGCATGCGTGTTATGTTTATGTAAGGACTGTTGTATTTATGTAATTGTTGATTTATAGCCTGGTGGTACAAAATTGTCTTACAGGCCGTTTGCTTTCTTTTGACACTCCTACTCTGATGTATTTTTAAATTGTGTTGATGGAAATAACTTTGAATTAATTTGAATTTGAATTGTGTTTCCTTGGAGGAGAATTGCAGATGGACTTTGTGCATATGAGTGAGGTGTTCGATTACGTTTATCTTAGCCCTAGTGAGACCTTCCACGTTTAATCGAGATGCCATCTGACTTGACATCTGGTGTGCCCTGCCCCTGATAAGGGCACGTGTGCCTACTGGCATCAGATAGTGTCCCCTGACGGGGCAAATAATTAAAATAACAGTGAGAAATAAAAAGACAACAGTGAATTAAAAAACAGTGAATTAAAAAAGGACACAGTGTTTAACTTGGTCCTCAGTTTATTATCATTCGCCTGAAAAATCAGTTACCGGTGTTCACCACGAGGAGGTTGATAATCTGAACCCCCAAAAATTTATGCTAATTAGGCACATTTCCTCTCAAAATTCCGCTTGGGGACCAGACCAAATTTTGAATTAGCATAACATTTCACTAAAACACTAACCCAATGCTTTACTCAAAAATGATGCCTTCCGTTCTGTTTGTAGGAGCCACTTTTTTGGAAATGGAACTCATCTACAGGGAACTTAAAAATGTCTTTGGTACATGAAAAAAACATAGGGAAAAGTATAACAAGATAGAAATCTTTGTTTGGGTTGCCGCAGCAGTCAACACCATTGTGTGAACAAAAAGGCCATATTGGATTGTGCTCTTCAGAGGGGGCTTTTTTGGACCCAAACAGTCTCTTCTAACCAGATGCGAAAGATCATTACAATCTATAATATTTGAATGCATGTAAAAGTAGGATTTGATTCTTGGTGTAAGCATTACGTAATGCGGGCCCATATCCAGTGAGTAATGAAAGATTACTCTGGTAATACGGGAAAATATTAATTGGGACTTTAACCAATCAGCTTTTACCATTCATGTCTTCTATAGAAAGGTATTTTCGCGCTTTGTCTTAAGCACTCAGGGTTACGTGTGGGCTCCTAATTAAAGGAAGGATGACCACCTCACAAGGAACGGCGACAAACAGGCGACCATTAAAGAATTACTAAATAACTGACATCATATTGAAAGAAAGATTCAATCCGTTCTTCATAGCCATGTGGGAATTGGGTTAAGAGGCTGGTTCTGTTGGAGTTTACTAACTTCGTCGTAACAAGAACAAATCACTCAGTCATCCTTCACATAATTCTCAACAATACCATTTGTATGATATAACAACATCACATTCCATTTTTTTATTCAACTGTTCGTATTACCAATGGATATCAGCCAAAGCTGTGGCTTTAATATGCTTACTGGGGCACTTTGGGGTAACAGATCTGCTCCAAATCAGAAAATTTTGCTGCCCTTAATTTTGTAAGTACATTCTGGCGTCGGTCTAACATTTACCTTTTGTCAAGAATAAGTCAGAGAGTTTCTATAAAACTAAACATCGATCACATATATCTTATATCCCTGCTCTTATTAGTTTTGATGGTTATTACCCCCCTAGGTCAACAACTTTTAAAAGGATTTAATAAATATTGTTTGACTCTCATTACCAGTGTCATTCGTTACGCTTTCTTCAGTTCTCTTCAGCCGATAATATCATTAAGATAATGATTCAAAGAAAGCCACATGGATGCACATTTGGTTTTCAAGGTAATTTTGGAATGCCTTTGAACAATATAAACGTGGCCATTCGGCGATCAGAGAGTGAGCTTAACCTCTTCTGTTTTTCTCCCAAGTCCATGCACAAAAATCTATGAATGTCCTTCGTGCCTCAGGAGGTAACTTCTTTTCATTCACCGACCAGATTTAAATATTTTCGGTTTAATATTGGGCATGTATGCCATAACTGGTCCCCCAAAATTTGATTTCTGATATACAGGTCAATTGTTTCCGGGTCCTTACTGCTTTACAAGATGGTGATGGCGGTTTTATTAATTTTTTTCAAAATATATCTCTACCCACTTCCGTTAATTACGTTTTATTTGAAGATTATCTTTGACGTGTACAACGAGATGTCAATGTCATATTACATGCAACAACATTGCCTCAATCACCGCAAAAATGAGATAGCGGTAATTTATTGTCAGATCTAGTGCATTTCCGCATTATCCAAGGCAGGGGGTCCACTCCCTTGATTTTTGTCAGGTGTTTTTAAAAAAAAAAAAAAAAATCGGCATTTTAAATATAGCAATTTTTGAATCTCAATCGTGGATATAAGGCAAATTTAATCATGATCGAGCCGTTAAATTCCAAACATTTTCCCAAAACAAGCTCTTACTATTATCTCCTATGGTTTCCTATATCAATTCCATGGAATATTTTATTTCTTCGTAGCTTTATAATCGAAGGTAATGTCATCATTTGGAGTTTCTCGTTAATGCCGTTACCCAAATTGGCCATAATGGTGGGCAACGGTTCTGAAATCTGCTTTCGTCTGCGTATGCCCTATAGAGATCTCATATGATGTCATGACAGCGCGTTATTCGTTAAACTAAAAACTTTTCATATGGCATTTCTATCAGTTAAAAAAAACATATAGTTCGGCTAGTTTACTTAAAATATAATAGTACAAGTTGTTCTTTTTGTTCTTTAAAAATAGTAACGAGATTTAATTGAAACACAAGTTTTCTTCTGATGCTAACAATAATGGATGAAGAATTCACATACGTTTCACTGTCATGCATGAATGTACCCGTTGTTTTTAGGACTGAAGCGAAGCCTTCGTTGCTGTTTCTAGGAACAGAGCGAAGAGCGAAGCGAAACGAAGAGCGAAGGAACAGAGAGAAGTTAGTGGTATATGATATACCGGAATAAACCTCAATATCACATTGCACTACATTCCGTAATGAGTAATTATTTTTTAGATTCTATAGTGTCATAGCGACGTTCTTCCGGTCTTCGGTCCTTCGCTCCGGTCCTACAACAGGAACGACGGCTCCACTCTTCGCTTCGCTCTGGTCCTAAAAATTCCCACTAATATAATGCCATATTGATTTACTTCTAAAGTAGTACGTATTTTCAGCGTGTTCAACGTCGCTTTTTGCTTTCGGTGCTCATAAATATGAGTGCATAGTGCTTTGAATCAAAATATAGTATCTTTTTTTTGCATGATCAGTTACTGTAATGCAACAAGACTAGATTCCCGTACTTTTTGTTGGCTTTGAATATTATTTACGTTTACGTATTTACGTTATAAAAAAAATCGTAACGACACTTCATAAATCTTACTATTCAAATGAATACTATATTAAGAGTACTTACCCGAAATTGCTATAATAATGGGGACATCTTGGTAGATCTTCATGGTTACCTTTTTTAGCAGTCTTGTCAACAGTTTAAAAGAAAATATACTCCATCCAACTAAAAGTACCTAAAATATTAGACTAAATTATGCAGTAGTTACTTCTCCAATTAAACAATATTTTGGTGTCAATATGGTCTGCTGTCCAATTCAAAATAACATAACTGCAACCTCGTTTTTAGAATGTTCTTTCTCCCTTATAAGCACAGAGTTTATGACTGTTGACGAAAATAGGTTAAACTAATCACATCGTTATCTATGCTATTAAAGGACCTGATCAATATAGCGATTTGTGGTTAATTTTGCCGTGCGGTACGCGAAGTCTCTTCCTATCATGCAATTGTAGCTCTTAATGAAAGGCCAAAATCAAATATTATAGTGCGGAAGCTAGCAGAATTTTGAAACACATCTCTAGTACAACAGGAAGAAAATAAGGAATAGTTGCGAGTGTCGTAAAATGCTTACTTACGAAAAACGTGGGATCGATATAGCGAATTTGTGTTAATTTTGCCGTGCGGTACGCGAAGTCTCTTCCTATCGTGCAATTGTAGCTGTTAATGAAAGGCCAAAATCAAATATTATAGTGCGGAAGCTAGCAGAATTTTGAAACACATCTCTAGTACAACAGGAAGAAAATAAGGAATAGTTGTGAGTGTCGTAAAATGCTTACTTACGAAAAACGAGGGAAGAAGGTCAAGCCCCATTGAAAAGCTACGGAAGTAGACCTTTGTTGCCCCATATTGGTAACTAGAGAGTCAAAACTATTCCTTATTTTAATTCATTTGAGCTCCACCAATAATTTGCACCATTTTTATCCAGTTAGGAATAATGACCCATGTACAACTGAAATTGATTTTTTCTATTGATTTTTGCTGCTTTGAACCTTTAACTCAAAGACTTTTTTTAAATCATTACGGTTAGACAAATAGTGTGGTATATAGTGGGTGAGCCAGGCATGTTGGTCGGTAACACCTGGGGGGCAAAGAGGCATTTATACCAGGGCTACCTCATACTATGACATACACGAAATGTATAATGGCCATTTTGTAGGGGTAGCTTAGTTACGCACTCATTAGTACTACCCCTATACCCCTATAGGGGCTGGGGTTAATTTTGGGTGTAACTTGGTAATTATACATTGTACATTGTCCAAACTATACCTTATTTTACTTGTGATTACATTACAGATAATATGAGACCATTTCCACTGAAATTGAAGCGATTTTTAGTATTTGACCCCTGTAGAAGCTAAATTTAA
>JAMKCH010011546.1:0-115230 GCA_023653785.1 Ophioderma brevispina
CCCTTGCGAATTATATCCTAACACACCCGGCAATTAATGACTAGAAGATCTATAAGTGCAAATCGGAAATTTTCGTCATTACTGTCCGTACGGACACTTATTACAACACGTACTTGAATGAAGATTCCGTATCTTTGACACTGGCCGTTTCTTCCTTTTTCTGCTATTCGCCAGCTTGGAAAATAACTTATGAGATTCTAATATAATTAACGCGCAGTCTAAAGCGCTTCTGCTTACATATAAGGCTCTTCACATCTTGCTCCAAAATATAATTTCATCATCATATGTCCTTACAAACCGGTCGACAATCTGCTCATCTTCACAGACACTTTTTTCTGTTACCCATAACCACGTTACTCAATTATAGGTGATCGAGCGTTTGCGCTGCCAGCTCCCAAATTACGGAACAAATACCGGAGCACATTAGAATCCGTCACGTCCCGTCTCTATCTTCAAGTCATTACTGAAAAATTTCTGTGTTCATGATTTATGCGGGTTTTGTATCCAAATGAGTATATAATTTGTGCTATAAACAATTGTATTTCTGCCTTTTTAGCTGTATTACCTACCAGTATAGTATTATAAATGGTTTAAGTATTATGGCAATCTTCCTGTCTTTACTTCTTTTCTTCTTCTCTTAATTTTGCTTTTTCTTTTGTATACTTCATAGATCTCTTGTCTAGCTTGTTTTCAGTTCTGATTTTCTTCTTTTCATTTTGCACTTCCTGGTTTCAGAGCGTTGGGCAGAATTCACTCAATTAAGACTTTGAAGCCAACTGAAGCTTTAATTGATTTCACAAATATCTTTTTGCATGTTGTCCCTCTGTGTGCTTTCCTAATTGAGCAACAAAGGTGCGCATTCTGGTTTTGATTTGCGTGTGAATACGTTTTGGTATACTTTATGTTGACGACTACTTTTGGCAAAAGTCCTCAAAAACACGCTTAGAGATTGTATTGCAATCTTTACATAACAGTAACTTGTCCGTCAAAACCATTATACAAAAACACTTAGAACATCAAATGCTCATAAGCCATGGAGGAACAATACCATATAGACAACTTACTGAAGCTGTTTGTACCTGAAAGGGAATTACGAAAAGTTGGCCACGTTGTCTGTTAAAATATTAAACATAAAAAGGTTTTACCCGAATACTAAAGTGAGATACTGTGTAAAATAAACTTATCTTAATTGTATGCATGACGTATATTCAGAGCCTCAAATTATAAATATGAAATTAATACAGACCCCTCAAGTAGGTGGAATAATTGATATGATGACAAGATTATTATTGGAGATAATCAAATGTGTTTGTTTCTTTATAGTGAAAAATGGATAATACAAACAAATATCCACATAAAGTTATATCAAACCAAAAGGTATTCACAAAACATTCTAGACATGTGATTGTACAAATACTGGTTTAATAACGTTTAGGTTTGTGAATAATTTCCACAACATTGCTATTTTTTTATGATTTTATACAAGTCAAGCAAAACTTATACTATAGGTCACTTTTTTTTTGACTTTTGGCTTTTTTCTTTCCTTCATTATTTGTCCTAGTTACTTCCCTCCCCGGTCCGTCTGTCCTTCCTTTCTCTTTTGTCCTTCCTTCCCTCGTCCTTCTTTGTCTTTCTTTATTTCTTTCTCCTCTCTCTATCTTCCCGTGATTTTCTCCTCTAACCTTTTACTCCTTTATTCCCTCGTATGCCTTTCTCCTCTGTCCTATCTCTTGGTCCCTCCCTCCCTCCCATCCCTCCCTCCTCCCTCCGCCCCCCATCCCTCCCTCGCTCTCTCGCTCTCCTCCCTCCTCCCTCCTCCACTCCCTCTCCATCCCTCCCTCCCTCCCTTCCTCCTTCCTTCCTTCCGTCCTGCCTTCCCTCCGTCCTTCCTTCTTCTTTGCCGTCCTCCCCCTCCCGCCGGCCTTGCGGCCGATGATACCTGGTGGGGTGTCCTGTGGGTCGGGTCGTGGATATGTGAGAGTGATATGTTGGCACCAATTGTAGAACTTAAAAAGTGGCCACTGCACCTTCACGCCCTGCGTTTACCAGTGACCTCGCATCTTCACATTCACAGTTTCACCTTAGGTACTATTATGCATGGCTTGTTTAATATTTGCTGTTTGTACAATACTTTCATATTGAATTATCTCTGTATTGCCATGTTTCTTGTCGTTGGTACTGCTATGATGATAAGTGAAAATAAATTGATTGATTGATTTATAAATTAAAAACAAATACACCAACAAATAGAAGATATTCTTTTCAGTTTTTTCGTACAAAACACCTGCATAAAGATCTATTCCACAACAGTCATCAATTTTCGGGAAAAACACCAAACATTCCCACTGCATGTATTAACACATTGAAATGGATAATTGTTACTTGGGAAGAGCTATATTGAAAAATCTTAAATACACATTCTAAGATAAGATCTTTGTAGGGGATATAATCCCTGCATTTCGTCGTTTAATCCAGCGGAATATGCGGATGAGATTTGCAAACAAAAGAAAAGTATAGGTAAGGTACTCTCTCGTGCCACAGTGCCACAATCGTGCCACAGTTCCGATGTATTGTTTTATTGGTTGACGCTTCTTTAATGAACACTGCCGTTACTTAGAGTGGAGGTCTCACCACACGTATTTTTAATTCGCCTATTCCATCTTCCAAGGAGAATGTCCAGTTCAGTATTGGAGGGATGGGGTGATGCGTATGGTTGGCAATGAAACGATTCAGAAAACAATCCAGGAGTACAATCTATTTTAATAACAGCTTCGCTCGATTGTTTTACACGAGACACAAGTCTTTCCTTTATTTCCAATTTTAATTGGTCTGTTATGAATTCCACTGTCGATGGTGAGGTATTATGTTAATAAGTTTATCTCAGTGTATCCAGGCATCAAAGTTTGATGGGTAGTTCTTATAATGTACAAAAAAAAAAAATCGATTTTCCTCTTCTTTGAGCACCTATAAATATATAAAGACAGAATGTTTTATTCAACCACTGTGATTCGACTTTCGATTCGAACCAACTTAAAATATTTAAACTAAATTACTGAATGAAATTATACTTCATATTTATACCATGTCATCTAAATATTTTTTTCTTCTTTTTTACAGGCATATTGCCAATCACATAGGCGTATTTACATATCAGTATTCGGCACCCATGGCTACATGTCCATAGGGTGCAGATACGTGATATGTTAAGTAGAATAGTCACACCATAACTCACCTGTGAATTCGGTTGTACAGACTATTTTTGTGTGTTAATTAACTTGCTTTTTCAAAAATTAATTTATAATTAACAACTACAACTGCAAACTATTATACGTAAAGAAAAGTACTAAAAATAAATACCAATATCTAACTTAATGAAAGAAACTATTTTAATACTCATAATTGGTTTCTTTTGAAATATCATGAAAAATTAAATTGTACCCCCTTTGCAATTCAGCCCAGCCATTTACAAATCCTGGAGAATAAATTAAATGAAGCTCTTTATTCACCTATATCAAATGCTCTGCTTAGGCTTCCAGGACCTTCACCTTGGTAGAGGGCCCGGGGTAGATGGAGATGGTAGATAAAAAAATTATCTGTATAATAATCCTTGAATTTGTCCCTTTTTAGCACATTTTGACAGTCTTGCCTCAGACACTTCAGCCATGCGTGGATTGCTGACAGGGCTCGTCTGGCGCGGTACTTCGACACGTGTTCTGCTAAACAGCCTTACTACTCCCACTGGGGTCTCCTTGCATTTTGCCCTGCTAATGTGGGTTATGGGCGTCAAGTTCACAAGGATGGCTATTTAAAATGTGTGATACAAATAAGTTTGTCAATGTGTTTTTACTATTTAGTTATTCTAAGCGTTTTGAAACAATTTGTATTAGTTGTAGTTGATGTAAAGCGCTTATGAGGCTTCGCATAATTCGCTATAAATGTATAAATGTCTGTTATTATTATTAACAATAATTGTCACAACAAAGTATCTATAGACCCTACACTCTAATGAAAGAGTGTAAAAATCACTCTGAATTAGAGGTGATTTTAAAATTAAACTCATCGAGGGCTTTAAGCTCTAAAAGAGCAGAGAAAAATTGCAAACCGACACCTTAAACTCGCGGTTAATCGAGCTCACTCTGTTACCGAGTGGTCAAATGCCCAATCTTTCGGAGTGAAGCACTCTGAACTCTTATCGACGGATTTTAGCCTAAGAGTGAGAAAGCTCACTCTTTTTCGGAGTGAAACTAAATAGCAAGCAGAACGCGCAAATCGCGTGATTATTTTCGAACAAACCATGGCGGACGAGTTAAGTGGGACCGTCAGCAAACGGTTGTGATACGAAGTTGAAGTAGTGAAGAAATCATAGACATCTTCACGGGTGAGTATTATTGTGTGTCGGTCAAAGTCATAGAATTTACAGACAAAGTTTGGCGAACTATGTTATTTAATGTATTATAAATCGTACATACGGTTAGTCTGCGCCAGGCTAGGCTCACATGTACGAAAAGCACAATATGCATGTCATCGGTGCATGTTGCCATTGATCATACACGTCATGATGCCACAGTCATGCATGGTCTCACTGAATCATTGCCAATGATGTCATTGATTAATTCATACAGGCTTAATTATTTGCAATTATATCCATTATATAATTATTAACAAAAAAACCAAACAAAAATTCAACAAAGACAATCACAACTCTATAGAGTGGCTCAGTTCACTCTAAAAAGGAGTTATTAGTTCACTCTTCATTAGAGTTCTTTTTTCACTCTTTATTTTGAGGGTCTCACTCTAAAAGAGGCGTCACTCAGCGGGCTCTTTTTTGGAGTGAGGATTTCACTCTTTTAGAGTGGTTTTTCACTCCTTTCGTTTTAGAGAGTAAGCGCTGTACATTAATCACAAAAACACCCACACAACAAAACTTTGTAAACTAAGTATTCCTGCAAATTTCAAATATGTTCACCTTTTTGGATAAATCACTTATAGTGTCTTTAACTGGCGAGGTTACCTGGTCGCGTCCCTTTTTAGAGTAACGCAAATAATTTTGAGGTTGTTAGGACACACGGTTAGGACATACGCTGTTTACCATGACCCCATATTTAGGAAATCTCAACCCAAAACCTATACTTTCAAGTTTTAAAAATTATACCACTGTCACACTAAAACCCCTATTTTGAGGACCGTGAATCTTGAAATTTTTCACCCAAAGACCTCTATGTATGTTTAGAAAAATTGTGCAAACTTTCATCCAAAGACCCATTTTGGGGAAAATTTTGAGATTTGTCACCCGAAAAGAACCCTCATTTGGGGCATTTTGGATGTCTTTTTTGAGTCCTTTGTTGAAGCCCAGGCTTACACCGCATCAAAATCCATTATTATCTGTGAGTACCCCCGAGGAGCTCCGAGGTTGGTTCTTAGTTAAGGACAGAAAAGGTGGCTGGGCCGTTCATTCCTTCAAGTTTATGTTGTTCCCAATCAAACATAAGGAAAGTGGGAAACGGACACATACACGTGACTCCCTTAAAGTTACACAAGCCAAGACCTTGGCAAGGTAAGATTATTACAACTGGAGAACAATATTTATGTATGTACAGGCCTACTATGGCCTATGCGCCAGGTAATGATTTTTTGTAACATGAGTTAAGGGATCTATGTTATAGGAAAGGGTAACTGATATTATGCCAACATGTTTGACCCAAAAACAACACAGCAGTTGGAATAGAGGCAACATGGGAAGTATCAGTCGCTGAATAGTAACTTGTCGTACGAACTACTTTAGATACTGTGCCCTTTACATGATGTTTCCATTCAAGATCGAACTGCTGGCAGTGGCCATGTTTATTATAAATCTCAAATGACCTCAGGATATTGTAAAAAGTGCGCTCCAGTTTCAATGCCTGTAAGCACTAATTGACCCGGAACCTGAAAGGTTAGTGACCAATTACCGATTTTACTGCAGGAATTCGGAAAACGTGTTAGTCCTGTCCGATGACGTCTGTGAAAGTAAGCAAAAGCTTGAAATGGGGATACAGCCGACCCATACAAGGGAAAACCGAGCAATAGGTAATGTGCTGGTTGTGTTTGTTGCTGGCTGTGTTGTATAGCTCTCCTTGTGGGACTGAGTAAGTACAAAGTTTAGAAAAGATGTTCATTGAAAAAAGTGTTACAATTTGCAAAAGTTCACAATGTTATTTCCGTGGGTTCTATTATAGTTATTTGGCAACTCATTTTGGTTTATCTCTGCAGTCTTTTGAATATAAAAATGGATAACACGCTCGAGTTCACATTACTAAATTGGTTGCCAAGGGATTTTTTATCCACATGAAGGTTCAAATGACCCAAATAAGTTAATTATAGCAATATCAGACTTGTAAAAATTAAAATAACACCATCGCATATGCGTTGGTGTGAAATCAGCAAATTTTTGCTAATCATGCACTTGTAAAAAATAAACCACGCCATTTAGTAGTTAAACTCGGTTATCGTCAAACGTGTAATAACCACTTAGACTAAGGGGCCGTGGACCAAGAACCACTGTATAACAAATCCTGTTGTCCCCCATCGAGGGGCTAAGGGGAAAAAAACAGTGTAATTCGACATAATAAATTATTACAATCACCATAACTGTCTGTCCCCGCACATAAAACTGGCACATTTCTTACAAAATAAATAAAATGTCACCTCAATTTCTTTCCCCAATATCAGAGGACCAAGGGATATGTAGAGACTTCAGCAAAACCATGAGCTAAAGAAATTACAATGGGCCAGGTATGTGGGGCCATGTTATAAGCCAGGTGTTTAACAGCCTCCACGATTCGGGTTAAGTGACAAATACCCGTCCGCTGTCACAATAACTAACCAGTGCTACCTTATAATTAGTCGTTGACACTTAAATTTTCTTCTGAAAAGAGCGGTAATTTATGGTAAATTGAATAGAAATGAAAGTAGTTAAGCAATTAGTTACGGATGTGGTTATGCCACAAAGTGTTAGGTCAAGCGGCCAAGCAACATTTCTCTCATGATGTTTGTCATGTTTTCGTCCTTTTCGAATAAATTAAATGATGAAAACATGGCAAAGTAATTGAACAAGCACTATTAAGGCTAATATTTATTGGTCCTGACTCCCAGATGAAAAGGGAATCTTAAGTGTTTTTTTTACACCGCATACCGGGCCGTGATTGAATATCTTAACTCATTGTTTGCTGAAATCTGTGGCATTTCACGAGTCTCTGATATTAAGGAAATTGAAATGAAGTGACATGTTATTATTTCAGAAAATGTGCCAGTTAGTTTTATTGTGTGGGAACCGACGTTATATGATTTTAATAATTTATAGGATTTACACTTGGTTTTCACCTAACCCCCCCCACCCCCCCCCCCCCCCCCCCCCCCCCCCCCCCCCCCCCCCCCCCCCCCGATGGAGAAGACAACCACAACAAAAACATCAAAACACTCAATTTATAATAATTAATAAATTTTGAAATTTTCAAAGTTTACCAATACAGAAAGTCACTGCCACCTACTGGACAGTAAAACTTGAAGCTGTTGGCCCTGAAAAAACTAAGAAACATTTATTTATGAGTGAGACCCCAAGTACCAAAGGTGTAAAATATTAACAATATTCAGTTGTTTTGAAGAATTTATATTTAAGTACAGGTAATACTGAATGTTTACAAACATTTTAGGTGGGTAGCTAGTGGGGATTTAAGAGGTCCGCAGTGTCAGCAAGCATGCTGACAGGGCCCCCCTAAAAATATGCTATCAGGGCCCCCGCGGACACACCTTAGTCACACTTAAGTGCGATATTGCGTTTGCTTTGGACGCTAAAGGGGGCCCCACCTTAAGCTGCGTACAGGGCCCTTTCCTTAAATCCGGCACTGCTTTTGCCATGTGTGATGGATGTTTTCATCAGCATATTGGGCTCAAATGGTTCATCTTCGGGTGGTAGTTCCACACGTGCCCGAAATTACTCCCCCTATGCATAACAACCAATCTAGCAGAAAGTTGAGTACATGAAAGCGATCTGGCACTAAACGTATTACATTAACAAATTATTGAGCACATATCAGTGCTTGTATGGAAAGACATTAATTCGAACAGATATAAATTTTGAGACAACGATCTATGATAATCAGGCATCACCGAGATGCCGAGTAAAAAAAGAAAGCCACACTTCCTTCAGTTGGGGTTTGGTTGCCAAAATATTGCGTTTGTACAGGAAGGTATTATCAAATACAAAACCTTTTGTAAGAATAATTTTTTAATTTGTTATCCAAAGTTCGCATAGTAAAAGGGTGACTTTGGAGTACAAGCCATGCGGAGACCTACTCTGAGTATCATTTTCCCCAAAGCAGAGGGCTAAGTTCGTTCATGGTGCTCCATAGGCATGATTTATGATAGGACCACTGATTGCAATTTCTGGCAGAAATTACAAAATTGCACACGTACTATATTAGGCCAGAGAGTTCAAATGAGACAGCTGAGGAAGAAATTCTCTTTTTAAAAAGTTACGCTTTTTCGGTATATGGTCTTTTGGACTTCATGTCGCTATAAAATTTCATAAATATCACCTTACCATTAAGGGATGTCGATAAAAAAGAAAGCAATACTTTCTTCTTGCAAGTTGGGGTGGGCAAAATATTGAATGTACAGTGAGGTATATCAAATCAAAAATTTTTTTGGAAGAATAATTTTATTAAATTGGTTCCCAAAGTTCACATATTAAAAGGGTGACTTGGCTAACTAGACATGAGGGGGACGCTACTTTTGTCATCCCAAAGCAAGAGGGCTTTAATGTTCCGTTCCATGGGGGTGCCTCCATAGGCATTGACAGACCAGGCACGTAATTTCTGAGCAGAAATACAAAGTGCACACGTACATATTTAGGCCAGAGGTTCAGCGATAATCCGAGGATCACGAAATTCTCTTTTAAAATTTACGACTCTGTGGTGTATTTGTCTTTTGACGTCATGTCGCCTAAATAAATCTCTACCTCTGCCCCAAGAGCCATAATTTATTTACCGGCAGAAACAGCTAATATTCTTGGTATCATATTAAAGAGAAATAAATTGATGATTTATTTATATATTGAGGGAAATTATTTCCCAAAAGAGAAGTTGAGTGCAAAGATCAGAAAATTAATAGTTAATTTGACCCTACGCAATCACATCAGAATTTGGTATTGTAGTACAGTACTGTGTGTTGTACATTGACTTGTTGTATCCATGTATGGGGGAATCGTTTTTTAAGGTCGGGTTTTCATGTATGACTCGTTGTTTTTGTTTTGTTATGTTATGTTGAACTATTTTATACTATGAAATGAATAAAAGAGATTGCATAAAAACCTGCTATATTTGAGATTATGCATTAGTGTTATTTCCAAAGAGAAAATGTAGTATTTTATTTTACTTCAAAGTCATCTCTTATATGAGGTCGTAATATTGAACATTTATTTAACACCCAGTGCATAAGGTTTTTGCACTCGTTGTTCATCATTTGAGGGTCCAGATCCTCCTCAGCAAAACCACTTTCCAAAGGATTTTTTCCATGAAACTTGGCACATGTAAAGACTATCGAAAGGCAGAAAGGGACAAAAGGAAAACAAACATTTATTTTTTTTTTTTTTAATATTTCATTGTTTTTTGATTTTGTAGTCACATTGTGCCACTATCAAGTAATGGTTGTTTGAGATCGACCAATTACAATTATATCAACCAAAAAGTAGAATTGGAATATTTTCGAATTTTTATGAGACCTTTAAGTAAGGGGTGTTTGTAGTAAGAAAGACTAAATAAGGATTATTAGAAAAAAAGTAGGGTTGAAGTTGATAACTTTAGGGTTTTTTTTCAAAGACGTTTTTCCGAACCATGTATTTTACCATACATTTCTATAAAGGAAATATATTCCAGACCCAGTTTAGGTTTTTAATTTATCAGCATGTAATTAGAATTAATTTTAATTATTATTATAAACATATGCATGTTTCTTATTTGCAGTTATTTTAGCTGTATATTCTGCAAGAGAATCTGTTGAGGTGTGCAACACTCGACACTGTGTAATTACAGGTAAGCCTTGTAGGTACATCATGCTAGATTTAAATAAGAAACTTGGCAAAAAAATATAATGAAATACATGTAGGGCCTACCAACGGTAATTATTGCAGCTTCTAAAGGTTCCTTCAAACGTCAATGGAATTGCAATAATTGTTCTACTATTTAATAATAATAATAACAATAACAATAATTATACATAAGACTAGGCCTGCTAGACTAACAGAAACACTCAAGTGAGGCTTAACATTATTTGAATGAATATTACTACGCTGAAGTCGTGCTCAGCATAATTAGGTATGATGTCATCTGCGTCGTGCGTGTTAGCCGATTTTACGGCGTGGTCCAATATTTCGCCGGGACGCCGACACCTATGATGGTATGTGTCGGAAAACTCACGCTCCGGGAGCGCGTTAGCATGGTTAGGAACGAGGCAGGGGCGTACAAGGAACGAGACAGAAGCCAGGTGTAGAGGTAATTATAGTCCGCCGTACTCACAGTCCGACTACAACGGTAAAGAATAGGGCACTCGATTCAGTTGACTCTTCACGCAACTTTAATTTAACGCTTTATTCCCGTCGTCTATGGAGCCCGGACTGTGGCTCCCGGTGGACTATAATTTCTTTCACACGGTGTGAAAGAAATTATAGTCACACCGGTATAGAAGTAATTATGGTCCGCCGTAATCATAGTCCGGCTATAACGGTAAAGAATATGGCACTCGATTCAGTTGACTCTTCACGCAACATTCACGTTTATTCCGTTATCGTCTATGGAGCCCGTACTATGCCTCCCGCCGGATTTGCTTTCACACCGGTAGTGCAGTTTAGTGCAATAGACAATATTACGGGATTAAGCGTAATGTTGCACTATATTCCGTTAAAGACAGTTTTAAAAAGTTGTCTAAGTCTAACAACTGGTTCATTTTGACATTTATCAGAAAAACGAAACAAAACAGAAACAAAACAAAGAAGAAACAGCAACAACAATAATAACGTTACCCTCCCCAACCCCCGTACCCCATGGACATTTTCATTTACTTATATAGTACTACAGGGTGACCCAATAAAAACTTTACCCAAAATTAAAGTGATATTTTTCACTTGTTGCAATTTGATATATGTGAATTTTATTTTATCATTAAGAATGGGTAATTGAGCATCTTGCCTGAAAAAAAATCATTTCGGTTGAGTGGTTTTCAAGATATGGTCCAACGAACAATGAGTCAGCAAAACAGACTTGTCCGTGGGTATTTCATGATGGAATGATAAGTTGTTTTGGCAAACGGGCTTTTCAAATCTGAGATCATAACATGTAGTTGTGCTAAATACCAGTTTTCTGTCTTTTGTCAGGGCGGGCTTTTCGAATCTAAAATCATACTGTAGCGTGCAGTTGTGCTTAAAGCCAGATTATCTTTCTTGAACGAGAACTTTAAACAATCTCATAGTAATGGCACCTCAAATTACGCCACAAAAACGAGCCTTCGCGGTTAAGATTTCCTACCAAACTGGTAGCTATGTAGCTGTGCAACGGCAATGGCCAAACAGGTTCCCTGGAGTGAGAGTACCAACCAAGCCTGCTATCTGTAACATGAGAAAACTGTTTGAAGCAGATGGAACTTTGTAAAATGTCAGCAAAGGACGAAGCGGACGGCCTAGGAGCGTCAGAACACCTGCGGACAGTCAAGCTGTAAGAAGGAGCTTCGCAACAACCCACGCGCAAGCATAAGGAGAAACCGTATCGCAAATGTCTCCAGATCGTCATTTCAACGTATCGTTAGTGATGACATCAATTGGCATCCATACAAAATTGTGGGACGCCATAATTTGGATGCAGGCGATCCTCAACGTATGCTGGCGTTTTGCAATTGGCTAATCAACAGACCACGGCGCTTTTTAAGAAAACTTGTTGTTGATGAGGCCAATTTTCCAATGACTGGCTCAGTGAACTCTCAAAATGTGAGAGAGTATGCGCCAAAAGGGAACCCTCCCAATGATTTTGTCTACGACAGACCTAATGATTGTTTACACCTGGTTTTCAAACTACTTAAGTAATAGAAAACAGTATGTATATTATCAGTCATGTGAATCTGAACTTTAAAATATTATTTGTGGTGTACCTCAGGGTTCGATATTAGGACCATTGCTATTTATACTCTATATTAATGATGTTTGTAACACTTCATCTGTATTAGATTTCATTTTGTTTGCTGACGACACCACAATATTGTATTCGCACAAGACATTGCCAGCAAGATTAAGTTTCTAAATAAAGGACTAAAATAAACGCCAGTAAAATAAATTAAATGGTATTGGGTACACCGAAACTCACTTCGAGGAATGAATCTACTAGTAATGACAATGAAAACAAAATAACATTGGATAACACAGATCTTGAAAGAGTAAAGTATACTAAATTTCTTGGTGTATTGATAGATGAAAACCTTACTTGGAAATGTCATATTGATAATTTATCCAAAACAATCTCAAGAAACATTAGTGTTTTAAACAAATTAAAACATTTTATACCGGAATGTATACTTTACTCTCTATATTGTACTCTAATTTTGCCTTATATAAATTATGGAATCTTAATTATGTGGGAATACTTGTAAAACGTACCTAGATAAATTAATAAAGCTTCAAAAATGGGCAGTGAGGACAATATCAAATAGCAATTACAGAAGCCATACTGCGCCCTTATTTGCCAGATATAACGCCTTAAATATAGGAGATATATACAAACTAGAGCTTGGTATATTTATGTACAAATATTCCATTAACAAATTGCCGAGTACATTTAACGGCTATTTTAGTAAACGGTCTGACATTCACAAGTATGGCACGAGAAATATCAACAATTACAATCTTACGAGAAATAAGAAAGTTTTTACTGATCAATCCGTGCGAACATCTGGTCCTATTCTGTGGAACAATTTTGCGTGTAACATCAAGAGCTGTTCAACACATACACTCCAGGGCTACCAAGTGCATCGCAAATCAGGGAGGACATGTGGAAGATAGAAACTAAAGGTAAGACCGTTAAGATAAATTACTTTTGATGTTGCAATTGTGTTCAACCATGCCTAAGAAAAATATGCTCCGTGGGCAAGTCTTTTGTTCAGTGGAACATATCTTGAGAACTCACTCAACCAAAATGAACCAACAGTTCATGTAAGATTCTCTATTACCCTTCTTTATGATAAAATCAAATCCACAGATATCAAATTACAGAAAGTGGAAAAATTCACTCTCGTTTTGGGTAAAGTTTTTATTGGGTCACCCTAGTAGGTAGTATATTCATCTTGGGTATACCGTTATCTATTGCCCTGTTGACTCTCTACGACCCTGGTTCCTGCCCTCGCCGTAAAGCGCTAGTAAATGGAGCGTGACTGGAGCGTGATTTTCCGACATATACCGCCATAGACACCGAGGGAACACCCAAAGACGTCTTCATAAATTGCCTGGATACAGGAGAGTTAATATTAGTTTGATGCTTACTATAGGGCGTAGTGTGAAGTGATGAAGTTGTAGCCATATATAGTGTGTTATTAAGTGACGAAGCCGCAAGCTCTGGTGCTATCATTCCGACTCCTAAGGTGACGACTATTGGTGGGTTCCGGCCTCATTAAGCCCACACAATAACGGTGGTCACAGCTTGAGCCACACGGCTATCGCAAGAGCCATAAAGGCCATAACGATGCCGCAACGCGTTGCGACATTTCGGCAACGCGGTTGGGGCCCGAGAAAGTAGCACGCGTTGCGGCGGCGTCGCCAATTAAATGACGAATTTCTGTGACTTATTTTAAACAAATTCGACCCACAACGCGATGCAAAGTTCATAGCAACGCTTGTGGAAACTCACAAACTCACACGCGTTGGCAATCTTTCATCACAACGCGTTGCGAACCATCACAACGCGTTGCACCTTCACTACGCGTTGCGAAGGTTCACACAAGCCATAAGGGTCAATACGTATTGCCACTCCGCGCGTTGTGAGAAAGTAGCAATGCGTTGCAACATTTCGGCCACGCGTTTGCGGCGTCGGCCAATCAAACTCGTGAATTTCTGTGACGTAATTCCAAAAATAGATCCACAACGCGTTGCGGCAATTACGTATGACCCTTATGGCCTTCACAACGCGTTGCAAGCCTTCACAACGCGTTTCGAGCTTCACAACACGCTTTAAACTTCACAACGCGTTGGAAGGCAATAGGGTCATAACGTATTTGCGCAACGCTTATTGAAAGGTTTTAACAACGCGTTGTGACGGTCGCAACGCGTTTGTAGATTTATATTTTTGTGAAATACGTCCCAGAAATTCATGATTTTGATTGGCCTGAACACCGCACGCGTTGCCGAAATGTTCGCAACGAAGTTGCATGCAAATGACAGGTCGCAACGCGTTTGCCGAAATGTTCATAACGCGTTGCCGAAATGTCGCACGCGTTGTGACTTTCTCTCCCCTCGTTGTGAGCTCGTAAACAGCGTTTGTGAAGGTTTGCAACTCTTTGCAAAGTATCTATCAACACGTTGTTGGTCCTATTTTTTGAAATACGTCACAAAATTCATGATTTTGATTGGCCGCGTCTCAACGCGTTTGCCGAAATGGTCGCAACGCGTTGCTACTTTCTCGCAACGCGTTGCGCAAACGTTATGGCCTTTATGCTTGCGATAACGCACGTCGCGGTCACGGCATGATGTCCCTTCATGGCAGCACGCGGGACCCCTGTCACAGTACTCTTGTGTTTATATGGAGTGCTAGGCGACATAATTCATCTAGTTGCCATGGACTCGCACTGTGTAATGTTGGAAGTTTAGGCGCGACGATCACCTCTGTCGGATTATTTAGGTTGTATTGTCGTTAGAATTAAACATAAAAAAAATCACGATTTTTTAGGAAGTGTGACCGACCGACCCCGTCTGAATGTGGTTCACGCTCTATTGCTTGTTTCAATCGAGGGATAACTCCAGTTTTCTGCGGAACACCAAATGTTTGTGCCACTTTCTACATTTCTACATTTGCACAATTTGAAATTCTTCTTACAAAAAAGATTTGACGTCATAAAGAAATTTTTAACAGAATGAGAAAACAGTTACGTAATGGTGGAACTGTCAGTTCATTTAGTTCCTGGCTTCAGATAACGTGTCATAACATTCGTCATGAGCTGTGGTTAGTAGAGAGAATCATGACCTACCAGCACCTGGAGAGAGAGTTTTTATGGTCTTGAAGTATCGTGATACGTAAAGTCCTACCGAGAACCTAATACTTTTGCCTCCAAATTCCTTTTTATATTGACTTCGTAATGCACAAAGCAGTGCAAATATTTTTACAACAAAACCATTTCTCTTTGGGTGTGGAGTGTTTATTGGTTGCAATTAATTCATTCTGGCAGGAATTTTAACAGATACCATTTTTTAATATCACTGGCGTACCGGGGGGGGGGGGGGGGGTTTGGGGGCTACACCCCCCTCCAAAGTTCTCAAGAAAAAAGAGGAAGGAAGAAAAGGAAGGGAGAAAGAAAAAAAGAGGCAAAGATTCATGATAAAATAAGAAAACAAAAGGAAAAGTGAAAGAAACGAAAAAGGAGAAAGCAGAGAGACCTCGTTTCAACAGTTCGAGACAAAAAGTGTCGAAGAAGTACTCAAGGAAACGTTTCAAGGTCTTGAAAAACCCTAAAACCCTCAGGAGCTTCCTTGACCCGACCCGTTTGTCGCTCAGCTCGTCCGCTCGCTATGCTCTCATGGTTCGAACATCTTTATAGTCAAGCCCCTCTCAATAAAATTTTCTGGGCACGACTATGCATAATCTCACAGCTCCAAAAAATGTGAAGGTAAGTCACCTTCACCGGGAGTTAAGGGTATTCCGTCAACGTCGAAGGGTGGGGGGGGGGGATGGTTTTGCCACCCAATGATATTTTATGTGCCTTTTTGGAAATTTTCTACACAGTATGGCCTCACCAAAACTCTCCTGTTTAGTAAATAGCCAAATGCCGTCATTCAGAGCTGAAACCCGCATGAAAATCCGATAGTCTCTGCTGCGATTTTAGCGCAAAATTTTGGATTTTCGCTTATTTTTCGGTGGAAGATGCCAATTTTGCCGCCTGCGCGACTTGGTGACGTCCATGGTTGACGCTAATACTATGTATGTTTGGTACTTATTGTGATCAATGTAAAGAGGAGTGACCAATATGCATCCACTGGTATCAAAATCATAACATCGGGTACTTTATAACTAATTTCTCCTCGAGGGGGTGCCCCCCCCCCCCCCTCCTTTGGTAAACCTGTTACAAAAAATGGCTTGGTAAGACAGGTTCATTATTTATGAAAAAGATATTTAACATTGACTGATTATATTGACTATCAAAAGCTTCTGTCGAGAAAAACTAGATTTTCCTTTGTCTAAAGTTTGCAATCTTTTTTGAGCTTCACAGCATTCCAATAACTGTGCACGAACAAACTTTTCCCGGACACTCAAACTATTATTTATAAAGGAGTCTAAGGTTTTTGGTCGCCGGGCAACCGCTACTCCATGAATAGAATGAATCCGTCCCTAAAACCAAAGAACCTCAAACCACCAACAAAGCGAAGGCACGACGTGCTAATTGCGACGCACACACTGCCAATATGCCGTCATGGAATCTGCCCCAACCAATTAACTGCACGGGCCGTGTGCATGTGCCATCATGGGGAATCCGGAAAGAGCATGCGCCTTTTACAAGAGGGTTCGATAGCCCTTTGAAATTAATGAAATATTGGAATATCGAACTAGCAAAACGGTATAAACGGAACGATGTCACGGATGGGAACTGTTTTGAAGAAGTGTGGGTTTGTCTTGTGCATATTAGCAGGCGTCAATAGGACTAAAGCGATGTCAAAACTAAACCACTGCATTTTCGCTAATATGGACTTTTGATCTATTGCAACCCATATTGTACTAAGTTTCTACGAAGTTATTATGACAAAATAGAATGAATGTAATTGTGGAATGCAGCTTTTTGTGGGCTTTGGAATAGCGCTGTACAAGGAGTGACCCAACCAAGGCTAATTATAAGCAGTGGCGTGCTTTTCAATAAGATCTAGTAATGTTGTAAAGAAGTTCGTTTGTTCTGTTCGAACTACTCTGCCCATGCATAAAGTGGCCACAAAATGATTTTGGTGTACCCACTAAATTGATTATATCGTGGTCTACATGGTCGGAACTTTAATGACTCTTATCGGATCTTCCTTTGGTCGTTATTATTATCGGACTTAAGATGGCAGTGTGAACGCGCACGAATCGGATCTACATTTTTTTTCGGTATTAGTACGGACGTAAATCTCTGAATTGACAAAAGCAGATGAAACAACACTATTGGAAAGCACGGTCTTTGTTCTTTAATATAAAGCCAAGTAAAAACAAGAAGATTAAAAAAAAAAAAAAACAGAACCATTTTTTGTTTTCTGATAGTACCACACATTTTGAGCAGGCTTCTGGTACTAAAATCGCAATTTTTCGCTCTCGACCCAAACAGATTTGAAATATCCGGTGTGAATCCTTTACAGACGAGGTTTTTTGTGTGTCCAGGTTAATTCATCACGGTGAGAACTTTATACAATTGAATCGGTCATCATTTCTTTAATCCAGCTGGAAACTACTGGAAATTTGCCGATCCCCAACGTGAATCCTTCGAAATTTCGCTGATTTTGCTTGCGGTGGTTTCCTTTTTAGCACACTGTCCATCAGCTCCCGAAGATAGATCCTACTATGCGACATTCAATAAACTAGATGAATAAAAATTTGAAATCAACTAAGATGGTTAAGTGGAATCATTCTCTGATTTTTACCTATCGCTACCGAAGGGTGCTAAAACTCCCTTTTCTGGTGGCAATTATTTAATGTGCTTGTCGATTGACATGTTATGCTTCCTTTGTGCATGTAAAAAAGCATCCTATCGGATATAAGTAGGCACAGGTGATCACAAAGTGAGGGCTTGGGGGGAGGGTCCGTGGCAGGTCAACCTACTATTTCGGAAGAGAAGTACTGACTCGCCTAGTACGACGCAGGGATATACGCTCGATTGTTGTAACCAATAGATATATAGTAGTCCATCCTCTTTCTTGTTGATATCAAGATAAGTACCAACATGTCAAGCATTACATCACAATTATTTCGTACAATGAACTGTCGACCTTTTGTCAAACCATTTGAAAACTAGCCTAAGCAATACGGTTTTAGATGCACATAATTAGAAACCAGTAACAAGTAGGCCGAAAAGGGCGATGGTAAGCATTGTTCCCACGCGGTTGTAAACCCATTTTCTACATCGATGCAAATACAGATGGGTAATTTGAAAATATTGATAATTTTGACTTATTTATTCATTTGCACTAAGGCATTCTTTTCAATTATCTTTCTCATATCTTTTTCCCTTTTCATTTCTTTTATTTTAGAATTGCTTAAAATGGAGAAGTCAAACAAAGATATTGCGGCGGAAAGAAAGATTAAGGACTTCTATTCATCGTGTGTAGATTTGGGTATGAAATAGGTATACATGTAAACTATTTACATGTTTTTATGTCTCATTTTTACGGCAAATTTTGACACCAGTCTTTACCGTAAAAATGTATGGTACCGCTTTTTTCCTATAACTAAATCTATAACTATAGGAATTTTTTTGTAAAAATCAAGCTTTAGTTTCAGTACATTAAGCCCTGCATATTTTTTTAAGATTAAATGAATTGTTCAGCTGCAAAATGTGTTAAAAGGACTCTTGAAATGGCAATTTTAAGGAGTTAAATCTGTTAAGTGACAAAAGGTACTTAGTCCAAAACAGAAAACATAATAAAAAAATAGCAAAAGAAGTGCCAGAATTTCAACGTAACGTATTATTCTATAGAGTTTTTATATGGTCATATTTTGAACCATATAACACTATGAACAGAATCAACCAAAATAAATTGCCATTTCTAGAGTCCTTTAAGCACATTTGTAGCTGAACAATTCGTTTAATCTTAAGAACATAAAGGCCTAAAGGTCCGTTCACACATCCGCTGCACTGCAGTGAGTTGCATTGCTCGAATAGCAGTCTCTGCCCATACTGCAAGGCAGTACTGCAACAAAGTTAAATTCGTTTGAACTTGCATTGCAGTGGGTTGCATCAAGTTACAGTAAAAAGTGATCCATATGTTGGCACTGCAGCAGCACTGCACTGCATTACAGTAGAAATATGAACGGACCTTAATTGTGGAACTCGACTCGCTCAGCAATCAATCGATTTCACATTATTATGTTCTGATGACGTCATCATCACTCATGTACTGAGTAGAGAAACTCTTGGAAATTCCAGAAGCCGTCGAACCCCCTATCATTTCGACCTGCGTGGGTGAGAGGTCATCGGGTCACTCTTCACTGAGACATTAGCACACGTTTACATACATGTATAGGGCGCTCTTATTTTTTTGTCAAAACTAATGTTTTAACTAACGTTGGTATACTTTAACATAATTTAACATAATGTTAACCAGCACCTGAAACGAATAGCCTAAAACTGTATATTTGTGCGCAAATCAAATGATTGCTCATTAAATATTCCCAAACTAATCAAATAGGCTATCCATGTCGTTCTTATTTATATTATCGTTGCCTAAAGGTTCTGGGTTTTACAAGTGGTAGATAAATTTACTATTAAAACGAAGATCTGTTGGCTGAAAATGAGGGGAAAAGTCTGAAAATTACCAAATGCATTCGACTTGAAACTTCAAGATGGCTATCATAGCCTAATATTCCTTGGCGTAGTACTCTTTTAAGCGCTCAATGCAATCTATCTGCTTTAAGGAATGTTGTATTTTCTGGATATATGTCTGTGCACCTTTAAAGGCACTATCAGTGATCCACCAAAAAGAGTCAAAATTTGCAGGGGTAGTCTAAAAGTAAAGGATAAGTCTGTAGAATTTGTGCAAGTTATTTTTTCCAAATGCAAAATGCCAAAAAGGGAAGAAAACTGCGCTGTTTACAGAGATGAATCTCCATTCAGTTACGTGTTGTAGAAAGTGTCCGTACGGACAGTAATGAATAAAATATCTGATTTTGCCTTTATTATGTTGCTTTCAGCCTTTATGTTAGGATAGGTTTACTTGTTACAGACATGCAAAAATATGATTTTTGATTATTTTTTTCGATTTTCTGATTTGGCAAATCGCTGATATTGCCTTTAAGTAAGATGCAAAACTGCTGATATATCAACATGATGCTAATTTTTCGGAGCATTGTCAGCTTGATATCAGACATAAAAAGCTTCATGGAACGATACTTTGCGTGATTAATGTATACTCAAACAACATTACTATAAACATAAGAATCGGCATCTACTGGGGAGTGCTTTCGTCTGAAAACAGACAAAGAAATTGGGATTAATTGAGGGGACAAACTCCTGAGGCTTTGCGATGTTTTCACACAATCATGTTTTTCTGCACTCTCGAATAAAATATAGAAAAGTGGTTTTCTTGTTTCGCCATAGTCTAGTGGTGATCATGTTGTGTTATAACGCCCGACAGTGTTCGAATTTCCAATATTTCCTGAAAACACAACTAATTCTTAATAAAGTGACCAATATATCTGATTTGCCTTACACATCCTGGGCTAAATGCTGGAAAATAATGACTAGCAGAAATGAACAGTTAATACAATCATGCACCTCTTTTTGAATCTCCAATATAGAATAAGCTGCACATGCCTACCAGAAAAAGTGAACTTAATTATAAGGTGCGCTATACACGTGTATTAAAGCAATGACACCTTTTTTGAAGAGCGCCTCAATTGTCCCCCAAAAATTGAGATTTTTGCACAGTTGCATTGGTAATTGGCAGTAAACTCTACCTGTGAATGATAAAGTTCGATGTATGTATCGCAAAAGAAGTACAATATTGTAATTAGAACGATTACTTTCGGATCCCGATAATAAAACAGTAAACGTGCTGTAATTGTTTTTTCAATATGATATAGCCAGGAAATAATCCATGTACGTGTCATCTACGCTCATCTATTAGATGTTCCGTTGGTTCAGGCAAGTCAAGTTACTGGTCATTTTCGTGAGGTGGCACTATTTAACAATGGGCGGACAGAAATTTTGCGTCTCCAGCTCCGCCTTTAAAATTAGAATCGAGAATCCCGATTCTAATTACAAAACTGCTTCTTTTATGACAAATAGGCACCTTAGAGCATACCTTTCGCAGGTATAGTTTACTAGACAATTACCAATACAACTGTGCGGTTTTTTTTAATTGAGGCACTCAAAACTCAACACGAAATGTGCTGTTTTTGCCCTAAGTAAAATGTGCAATCTTATGACAACACCTGCCAATTAATAATAATTCATGGATTGTCTAACTTTAGATACCATCGAAAGAAGACATGCAGAACCACTTGTCGCTCTACTTCACGACTTCGGAGGCTGGCCAGTTCTTGGAAACGGATATGGCGGTCGGTGGAACGAGACCGAATTTGATCTGGAGGTCTTAATGGGGCGACTAAAGGGTGAATTCGATACGGACAGCGTTATTGCCTCATGGGTTGGGATAGATGATAAGGATTCTACGCGGCATATTTTAAAGGCAAGAATAATCTGCTAGATTAATTAAAAAAGGAAACATTATTAAAACATCAAATTATGCACTCTACATACAACGGGATGATTTTGACCCCATTTGAGTCAAATGCACCGATTAAAAATGGGGTCAAAATTATGACCACAAAGAAGGGTCATTTCGCGTTTTATTTACCACAAAACGTTAAAAGTTTTAACCCCATTTTTTTAAAGTCGGTGAATAGTTGACTAAATGTTTAAGTGTGTGTGTATGTAAAAACTATGTGTAGGGATTAATCATTTTTCTAAACACATTTCTGCCTTAACTTTGTGAACATGTTTAAATGCTAAGTATGTCTGTCTCTCTCCCTCTCTTTAGATCTCTTTGTCCTCTATTTCCCGTTGTTTGTCTTTCTTTCCCTATTACTTTCCCTCTTTCCTTCCTCTTCCTCTCTTTGTTAATATGTTGCGCTCTCCTCTCTCGCTTGTTGTTGGGCAGCCAAACTAAATCTACACTTTGAAAATCTTGGAGATTTGTTAAACTTTATTTGCTGTCAAATGGACATTATTTATTTTTCTGAAACATCAAAGTACACTGGATCATGGACAAACCTACTAACACTTCAGTTCAAACAAGACGAGTCCTTAAAAGGACAATCTTCTGCATTTGAAGTGCACAAATGTAATGAACCAACCATTTAAGTTTAGTAACACAATTTAAGTTTGAAATTTTGTCACAGTTGCTTATGCAACATATTTATTAAAAAAAAAAAGGAATTAAATGTCAAAACATGCAGGAATTAGTATTGTAATGAATACTATAAGAGGGCGAGTCGCTCACCTTTCACCATGTACCAGTGCAGCCCGGGTTCGATTCCGGTCGAGCCAGTGTCGTATGTGAATTTGGTTGCCGATCCATACTCGTTCTCGCAGGTTTTCTTGGAGAACTTCGGTTTACTCCTGCATCTAAAATCGGACTTCTTCCCATAAATCTTTTCCCGCTGTTCTGGAGGCGTCCCTTGAATTTAATGCATATGACAATATTAGGTTCTGCCAGGCAAATTCTGATATAAATATAAATAATTACTATGCCAGGTATCAATCATAATGTCTAGTGTAAATATCGTATTTGTTTCTCTTTCTCACCCCTCTCATTTTCAGATTGATCAACCAGATCTCGGCATGGCTTCCAGAGTTTACTACCTTGATAATGACTACGCTCATGTAATTATCACTACTCTACTAAGAATTTTTAAATGGCCTACACGCAGTACTATATTCATTCTTTGGAATTAACGTCTAAGGATAAATTCCTAAAATGAAACCCTCTTGCAACAAATGAAAACTGGGAAATTACCTAACCCTTTAAACTGCTATATTAAAATGAAAAATCTGTTCTTTTCGAAGTATAAATTGAACCTTTTCATCCACAGTACAAAAAAGCCTATTTAGACTACATGGTGACTGTAGCTAAACTACTTGGAGCAGACGAAGAACAAGCATTGAGTGATATGAAAAATGTCTTGGAATTCGAAACGAAACTTGCAAACGTAAGAGATCATGCTACTGTTTCTTGCTTTATGTTCTTTTAATTAATAACAGCTACTATTTTCTCGTCTTTTAATACGCGAGCCATTTTGTAACAACACACGCGAAGGGGAGGGGGTTACCATCCCTTGGACTTTCCTTATGGGGGGGGGTGTACCCATTAGAGATGGCCAAGACATGGTATGTAAGAAAGTGCGATCGTGACATTATTACATTCTGGAGAATGTAAAATATTGAATTCTTTTTCATTTTATGAAAATCGGACATACTGTTTCAAAGATATGGTCGATCAAGTTGAAGCAGTAGGAACGCCAGTGACATTACTTCCGGTATTTTTTACAGGAAGTGACCTCCGATATGACGTCACAAAATTTTAAATCCAAGCGCTCAGATTTGCGAGTGCGAGTACTCGAAGAGAATTTTAAAATCGAAATGATGTTAAATTATCGGTTCAATTTATGTAACTAACCACGCATATAAGATACTAAACTTTGATTTCCAGTAGAAATTGGTAGAAATATGTGCATTTCGTGCGAGAAAATTAAAGCTAAACACGCCGAAAATACGCACCAAAATGGGCGAAAGTCAGAGTCACGAACTACAAAAAAGAACATATTTAGGCCTATGAAAATTTAGCATCAACGAAAAATGCCACAGAGTTAGATCTTGATGTACATTAGTTTGTCTGAAAAAATCGTGAATTATGGCATGCTAAGACGGCCATTCGCATGTTGTTGTTTTCGATCTGAAAGGTGTTTGCATGCGTGACAATGACACGCAAGCATGACGCAAGTAGATAGGAACCTCGTGCAGAAATGTTGTTGACGCTAGAAGAAAACCGAGCTTTTATTTGTGTCTCGAAAACTTTCAGAAGGAAAAAAATAGGTGGTTAAGTTGTTAGTAATTTTAATTAGGAAAAAGTAATGATGACTGAATGAGGACTGCGGCAGTTGATGGTAAATTAGTGTATCCTTGGTGAAAGAAATCAATAAGCCTATACACCATTCAACTCTATACATGTGCATATTGATTATTTCATGCAGATATTACATGAAGGAATAATGGTAAAGGTGCTCAGTCTACAGTGGCGTAACCTGCTTGGAAAGGGAAAAGGCCCCACGCAAAATCCGCCTACTCCTCAAGCCCCCACCCAAATGAGATCAGGAAAAATAATAAATTGAACGTAATAAGAGTATAACTTGAATATTTAATCTAATCTTTTCCTGGAGCTGGCTAGCGCACAGAGGTGTTGAAAAAAAAAAGAATGCTCTTGGCAGGACTCGAACCTGTTAACTCCTTATTACTTGAATAGCGCGCTTGGTAACTGAGCTAACAAGGTGACATATGTAAGAAGCGCTAGATGAACTCTATAGGTATAGAGTTGATCTATCGGTCAACTATCATTTTGACAACGTGTTTTCAAACTGCGTTTTCTAACAAGTGAGGTCATTACCATCGATAAGTCCTATCAGAAGATGAAATATACCAAAAATGTTATATCATCATGCTAAAAATGAGTAATTCATTTGGATAAGATGCACATTCGCAGGTACTTGAAAAATGTAAACATTGCAAAATTCTGCTTGAATTCGACAGTAAAATAATAAATTGTGGAATTGCTAATGTGTTTTATCGTTTCCTCACCCTGCGATATCTTGTTAAAAATCCTTAAAATTAATTATAAGAGAACGAATGTTCCTATGTTTAACCAATCACAGGCTTTTTTCTGTTACCATGCAAACGTGAGTAACAATATACAATACATGTCAACTCATTTTTAAGAACTTTGGCTTAAGCGGCATCGAAGTTTACCCTGGTAACACGTTAACCCCTCTTAAATAAGCATTTCCTATAAATTTCGCAACACAGGATAGCTTAGAGAGTCTTATTTTTATTTTTTATCAAACATTAAACGTCATAGATGAAGGCAAGTGTGAAAAATTATGGATATAGGGTGGAAAATTGATTCTTTATAAGTTTACTGACTCGAAAACACGTCACGAAGACGTTCTGTGTATATAAAATTCGTCATTTAATTGCGTAACTTAATCTTGTCTAAACACCCTACCCATCTTTAGATGTCAATTCCAAGTGAAGATAGACGTGACAAGGACGCCTTGTATAATCCAACCACAATTGGAGTCTTACAGCAATCTCTATCAATGGTATGTGGATTATTGAATGAATGTCTTCTTAGAATGTTCTTATTCATAATATTATGTTCTTCGTACAAAATACCGAAAAGGGTGCAGTTCAACTATATCCATGTTCAAATAATGTTTCACGGAAAAGTAAATACGCATTCTCTGATGAAATTTCTCAGTTATGTAAACATAATTGACGTTGAGGCTGCCATCCTCTAGGGCTCAGAACATTGATACCTCAAATACAGATTATGGAAATTGCTGGATTATAATTTGTTTTCGATGTGAAATATTGTGAATGTGTTTTCTTCAAAAAAAAAAAAAAAGGATAATGCCTTCCCATTTATATTGTTTCCCCACCTGCCCACCCCCGGAAATGTACTTGGGTTTGGTGAGCACCACCACTTTAGTGGCGTGCGGGTGGTTACTTCAACAATCTGTCCGTAGTAACGACTGGTGCAGGCGTTTGTAATTCACAAAAGTACTCATATTGTCATTTTAACAGAATTGGACAAGGTTTTTTGATGTTTTGATGCCAGCTGAGACTAAACCGCTGCCAAATACTGAGAGAGTCATTGTAACATCATTAGCATACATCGCGAAAGCCGTTCGGGTAGTTGTTGAAGAAACCCCACCAAGGTATGCACTACCGTTTTTTTTTTTTTGATAATAGAACTAGCATAAGAAAATGTGAACTATAGAATGGTTATCCATCTTTATAACACAGGTGCCATTAGAATAGAAGCAAACCAATATTACTGGTATTTTCAAGAAAGGGGGTCAATCTAAACCCGCCAAAAAGTATAATCCAGTCTCTCTGACATGTATTATTTGTAAAACTTTGGAACACATTATCCATTCGCATGTTATGAAACATCTAGAGAAACATAACATGATCTCAGATTCGCAACATGGGTTCAGCGCGAAGAGATCTACAGATACCCAGCTCATTCAAACAGTTGACGACCTTGGGTACAACATGGAATTGGGCGAAACAACTCGTATGGCCATCCTCGATTTTCCCAAGGCTTTCGACAAGGTGCCTCACCAGAGGCTGCTTAAGAAATTGAAACATAATGGCATAACTGGTAGCATTATCAAGTAGATTGGAGATTCCCTTGTCGGACGTACCCAACGAGTCGCGTTTGTGAAGTAGAAGCTTCTGAACCAGCGATTGTGTTCTCTGGCGTTCCACAAGGGGCAGTTCTGGGCCCACTGTCATTCTTATTATACATCAGTGATTTACTAGATACCTTATCCTGCTAGACCAGACTATTTTTAGATGACTGTGTCGTTTACTCTCCGGTACAACATATTCTCATTTTAGTCAACTTCAGGAAAACTTGCAGAAACTTCAAGATAAATGGCTCATGGAATTCAATGCCTCCAAATGGTACATCATGAAAATCAAACCAATAAAAATATCCCCCCTGCTGCTACTTTTTTACTGTTTGTCATACCCTAGAGGTTACTTCTCACCGATTCTTGGTGTGGAGTTAGATGGGATGTTCACACCACTAACATGTCATCAGTATTTTCCCCCTCAATAAAACATGTTGTTATTTGTTTTACTCTATCCTCTAACCGGTATGAATAGAACGTTCAGCTGGCGTAGCAGGATTTGTTTGACGAGGGTGGCACAGATTTTTAATGTACCGACACGTGTATTGTACCTACAAAAAAAATGTGCCGGTCGCTACGCCTCACCGTTGACCAATTTGTTTTGCACCAGACGGCCGCTCAAAAAAAACACTTACAGCTTTTTAACAAATGTACCGACGGACCGTTATGTACCGAAAAATATCTCGGTCGAGGGGGGGGGGGCACGTGCCCCCCGTCACCCCCCACCCCCATCTAGGCTACGCCACTGAGAACGTTTTGATCAGTGATACTCAAGCTCAATCGTTGCCCACTGAATACACCATAATAAGCGTAATTATTATCGTCGCTAAGCTGTGAATTATATATCACCATGTGTTCTCTGAAGGAAAATGAGTCTAAGCAACCTGACAAAACGTCGCAACAAAGGTGCGTACCGTATTTGATGTTGTTAGATCTTGCAGTACTTTTCCTGTATACACAAGACAGGGGCGCCTCCGATTTTTGGAAAAGTGGAAAATGCACTTAGGGATTTAAGGGAGGTATATAATGGTTATCAACACTTTGCAAGCTATGTTGTCTGATTTGTTGCGAACTGTTTTCACCTACAATCCCATCGCACAACTCAACACCTCTAGACAAATCCATACCATATTTGATGCTCTCGTTTTAATGGTAAACACGTTTAGAATGAATGTTTCTAAATACTGTTTCTTCTTTTCTCTGTCTTACTACTCGCCCGTCTCCTTCACATGACGTCAATTTTTTACTTTCTTAGTATTACATGCTGTTTTTATCTTATAATTTTGTTTGTAGGGTTAGTTGCAACTACTTGGCTTGAATGGCAATGAATTATGTTCCTAGACTAAGCAAAGCTTTCAGAGATGCACGCCAAGGATTATTTTGAGAGTTATCAGGGGATAGAGACAGTGCCACCACCAGGATGGATGCAGTGTGTCCTCGTTATCAAGAAGGACGTGGAATTTGCAACTGGGAGAATATATGTCACTAAATATTTTCCCCCTGAGAGCAAGTTAACGTAAGGATATTTTTTTGTTTACGATGAATGATGATGAAATGAGGATTGAAACGATTACCTCGTTTTTAAACTGCCAATCTAAGAAAATTGTGAAGTGTGTGTGTGTTTTCCAGAGTAGGTATGAGACTAGCTATCGTACACTGGAAAGGGGATATATAGGTATAACGATACACACTATACCACTAAGATTCATTACTGAATACTGCCCGCATTTCTTAACATATTATAATTCAAAGTGGAGAAAGAACACTCATCCGCATACTAGAACATAGGAACATTATATAACATGGACATACACAACATGCCTAAAGCGTAACACCTAGAAAACATCCTGGACATCCACGCTGGGCAGGGAATTGACCCCGGACCTTTAGCACACACCTTTGTGTGTTTTGCACTTGAGACATCTAGTATTGACGTAACATTTACACTTTTCTAGTTGAGAAAATGGTTGGCAATTTGAAGGAGGCCATTTAAAGACACATGCTAAATTTAAAACGATTGGATGTGTCGATCAAAGTTGTTTGCAAAGAAGCAAAGGTGGGGTTTCTTCTTTGTCATATAGGTGAACTTTGTTAACCTTTGTCTATTTTACTACAAGCCATTATTTGTAAACAAAACTCGCCCAAGGTGTGGGGGGGTTATCAACCCGCCTGTGATTTTCGTTAATAACATCCGATTCCTATACAATTACCTCTGGATAGCTTGGAGGCTTTCTGAATTTTTCCCCATTAGTATCAAATAGTACCAACATTCCATTATGACGTCACTTTCACGTCATAAGTTGAGGAAATTTGAAAATACTGTACATATGGTGTCACTCCCCAAACATTTTTGGTAACAAAACGAATTTTCCCAATTCTACACCTGTGTCTGTGGAAATTGACGGTTTGCTGACATGCAAATTTATGACGTCATTCTGACGTACTATTTATACCCACTTTGGGGGTAGGACCATAGCTATCCAATTGGTACAAAATAAGGGTTTCCCAAAAGATAAAACGTTCCCCCCTAAAATTCCGAAGACATTTCATTGCATAACTTCACTTAGAACGGGATGTTTAAAAATTTTAAAAAGTTTAAATAGAGGAACTTTGTGTCTCCTGCGTAAAATTCTTTGCTTTTCAAAAAACACCTTAGCATCAACACCCACACTTGGCTATTTCCAACAAGATGTGTCAGAACAAGTGGCACTTTACCGTATTCAAATGTCTAAAGTCGAGACATTATCCATTTACAACAATGATTTCCGTTTCCCCCTTTCTTTTTGTTCATTGTGGTCTGAAGTAAATAAGCTTAAAATCATTGACCATAAGCAAACCAAATAAATAAATAAACAAACATTACAAATTGCAGGAAAAAACAAGAGATTTAAGCTTTACATTCATCAGTATCAATAAGTACGTCTTTTTCTTCGTTGCCTATTGCTCTTTTGTATGAATGAAGAGGTCATGTTTTGAAATGCCTGTTTCAAAGTCAAAATAAGCTTAATTTTTTGCCATTCAGTGTGATACTCAATAGTCACCGTTACCTTCATCTGCACTGAGACATCAATGTATTTTACACATGCTGTTTTACCATGCCGATGTTCTGTCATTACTGTGGTCCATGCTCGCTGGATATTCCCCCACGTGGATCCAGTGTAGCCTTCTCTCCTTTATGTGTCGATCTGCTTCAAATCTCACCTGGTTTGCTTGTCTCAATGCTCATCATCATTATTTTTGACTGCAATATTTGTCTTGTTATTTGTTTGCCTATGCGTTAATGTGTTAACTTTTTTACTTCAGACCACAATGAACAAAAAGAAAGGAAATGCAAATCGTTGTTGTTATTTTCTTTACTTCAGTCCTTTGAATACGAACAAGTGCAGTTTCTACAACGTCATTTTGGGGAAAAGGGAATGTGTTTTTTGATGCCAATAAGTGTTTTTTTAAAAGCAAAGACTTTTCCTGGCAGAGACAAATGTTTCCTCTCTTTAAAACATTTTAAAATTTTCTAAACATCCAGTTCCAAGTGAAAGTTATGCAACGAAATGTCCTCGAATTTTAGGGGGGGAACTTATCTTTTGGGAACCCTGTAATGTGTTTGTGTTATTTGTGTGTGGTACTAGACATGTTTGTACTTCCTCCCCCGAGGGGAGTTGTCACCCCCATCCATCACTTTGGGATCAGCCCTGTAACCTTACCAATACTCCGGTGGCAAGTTTGTGTTTGCCATAAAAATAGCGTGAAATGTAATTGTCACTGTTACTTTAAATAATTTGCCACCAGAAAGGGGTTTAGCAAGGTGCAAAAAAAACAAAACAGAAGGAGGCATGTGGTACACCACCCCCACATCGGTATGCAAGGGTTAAAGCAGTATTTTGCTCATTTCTATTTATTGTTATTGGCCATACGCTGCACGTGGGTTTCCTGCACGGGATTATGGGATGACGAAGCCATAAACTGATTCCCTTCCAAGGCAGTACAAGATTTCCATTTCTGACCCCTACCTCCGGACTTCACATCATAACATTACTCCTTCATAGAAAATAAAACAAAAAACAAACAAACAAAACAAAGACGAACCACATGAACCGACACACACTATTGACGAACTTGCCTCGAAGGGCAGGTGTGATATTTAAATCGGATTAAATGTCGTGATTAGCTAAATGACACCCTAGAAATTTAACCAGTTGTGGGATGAATGAAAGGCGTATTGAGGTTTTGGGTAGCTTTTGGTTATCCTGTTAAAATTCTAACCAGGCAGAAGTACTAATACGATTATAAAGTGTGTCCGCATTCATTGAACATCGTTAGATTAGTGCTTACTATTTAAGATAGCTGACATTCTTCCGGGCAGTTTTTTGAGCATAATCTTGAATATGATCGTTGGCTGTCTATCGTGTTTTTACTCAATGAGAAGAGCCCGTTAATCCAGATGAAATTAGAGTTTTTCTTGTAGTTAGTACACACACCACTAAAAAGTAGTGCAAAATGAGATAAAAAATATAACCACCCATTGAGTCAAAATTGTACCAGGCGTCGTGGCTACACGGACGTAATAAATGTCTTTCAAACAGAGGTTTTCCCAGAATCCGAAACTGTTAATGAAGTTTGATTTTATTCATGTTCCCTAAATACGACTAATTAAAGGTTACTGCAACGTGGCATTCACATAACAGGTGTCCCTAAAATGCGGCAAATTCTGATTTGTGCAATGTGAAAGCCTTTTTATAAAAAATATCCCAATCTAAATTGTGAAATTTCTATTTCCTATAGGCCAGAGGAAAATTTAGCCTGTTTTTATATTGAAATGTTTAGAAGCCTATCCCATCAACTTTGTTTTACTTTCAATAAGACATTTCTGTACAGAGGACTAGGTAAGAAATCTGGAGTGTCTAATCTATATGACATGACTATTTTTAAAGCTTACATGGATGCTTCCAAATCTCTCGTTTCACTATATAAAGAGCTTTCTTTAGCAATGTATTTGGAATTTTACCAATTTAGTACCATGGTTTGGTGTGAAGAGTGTATTTGTGTTCGCTAAGCGAAATGGTCAAACGAACCAAAATGGTAAAAAGACAAAATACACAATTATAAACACAATTACATCATGTAGCGAAAACAGGTTAATCGTGTTTCTGTTTAAGAACATACAAATAGACTGGGATCGTTTAATTCTAGGCTGTTGTTTCGCAGTCAGCATGGGGGAGGAGGTGCCAAGTAGTGTAAAATAATTCATAATAAATTATTAAAATATACAGCTGTCCGGTTCCCTCAAATACAACTTGCACATTTTCCTGAAATGATAAAATTCACCTCAATTTCTTTTTCCCATTCTCAATGACCAATGAATACACAATAGACTTCTAACAATGGCGCTAAATATATCAACAATCGGCTTTGGAATGAGACATATGCTTGATTAAAATATTGAAAGTGTTCCATGTGGACCCTTTAAATTATCTATTTATGGCCTAACACTGACAAATACCCTAACCCTATAGCCAATAAAAAAAAAGAAATGGTTTACACTATTGATATGATTTTGTTTTTAGCATGGACCACTGGGCCCTGTCGTTAATGCATTTTACAGCGATTCCCGCAATCGTATGGGTGAGAAATCCAATACGCTTTGTTCTAATTACATGGTTCTATAAATCCAGAGGCAAATGACACGCGTGAGTCTTTTACTCCTTTCGAACTGGCCAGAGAGTGACTAACTTGGAGTGACTTCCACTTATAGCCATTATCGGTTGGATCACTTGTAGGCAAAATCAATTAAGCACCAATCAAATTGCGTCCACTAATTATCTTAATAGCCCACTTGGGGACTTCATTTAATACATTTATTGTATGCGCCTTCTGGATCACCAATGCAAATTTAGCTGGTTTCCCACGTCTTTTTCGAATATATTTGGTTGCTGGCTTCATTGAACAGTATCGGGCGTAATATTTGATTGGTAGAACACCAGCGGTGTCACCTTCAGAGCCTAGTTTTATCCGTTTTAAGATAAGCACTCCTGATATCTCCCTCTGTGAAGGTGACTGAGTAGGGAAAATTCATTTTATGCAGTATCTCTTTGTCTAGATTAGTGTGTTCTGAGGTCTCTGGGCTTTGGACCAGACTTGGTGGGTTAAACCTGGTTTTGTGAGCGCTCAACCATCCCACTTCCCTCAGAGCATATTGCTGGAGTTTGCTTATAGCTCCATCTGTCTGAATGCCTTTGAGCTGCTGCTGAGCCGGATGACATAGCTCGCTCTGAGTACAATTTTGGCTGCTGTATCGGTTATAGCCTCTCTCTTACCTTTAGGAGTGCCCAAGGATGCCAGGCATTTTTTACTGATGTATTGCAGAAACCTCTGCTTCCCACTTCTATTGGAAAGTAGTATGTAGACCATCCTCTGCTTTCACAGTCAGCCACTAGATCTTGATATTTGCACTTCTTTCTTGCATATGCATTGGATAGGTTCTCCTCCGTAGGGACCGTCAGCTCTATGATGATCACTGTCTTTGTTTTGGTAGAAAAGATGGTGTATATGGTCTCTTAGCTGTCTCAGTTATTTCTGGAGGGAACACTATTAGTTTGTGTTCCTCATCCATCAAGAATATCCAGTCATTGGCCTTCTTCAGAATGTTGGTTGGCATTGGTAAGACTGGATTTCGATAGGTTGTACCATCAGCTGTGCCAAAGGCTATTGTAGAGATGGAGTTCAGGTTCTCAGGTGCGATGTGGTTTTTTTTTCTGATTTACCTCTGCGACGTACGGTGCCACACCTGTAGAGATTGCTTTCAGTGTTGGTCATGGCGCCAGTTGTACCTTCCACTTTATAGCTACAATCATGGATGATGTGGAACAGTGTACAATGACGATGATGACATATAAATTGGCAGAGTCCAAGATTGATCTTGCCCCACAGCTTCAGAATAGCAGGGGATGGAAGTTGATCATGAATTTCGTTGATGTGGAAAGACAGCAGCTCTGGCATCCAGACATACTAAAGCTTCCTCCAGGCGTTGTCGACCTGCATGACAAGACTCCCAGTTCAACCACTGCCCTTGTTTCGCACATTGGTAAAGGTAGACCAACATGTCTTCCTCATCTACATCTTTAATTAGTCCGGTGAGGCATTTCCTTTTTTCTTGATGACTCACGTCTTTGATCAGCCTATGGTTCTTTTTGTACCAAAGACCGGCTCTATCCGTCTGACCTTTAGCCATTTCATTTAGAATTAGATGCCATTCTTTTTGTTGTAATTTTTTTATACCATTCCACTTGGCTTTCGTCTTTTTACTTTCCATGCATTTTCTGTAGAGTTTCTGTGTACTTCCATCTTTAGAGTACTTGTTTAGATGGTACTTAGTTACTTGCATATACATTTGACTGATGTGGATAGCCTTTTCAGTTGCAGGCCATAGTGTTTCCTGCTCCTGTACAGAACGCTGGTGGTGGTGGTGCATCTGCTTATGCCTACCCATTGCTTCAGGTATTTGGTGCAAGTAGCTTCCAGACTTTCGACGTAGGAAATTGGGAAGTTATAGATGGTGAACTCCCACGTCAGTTTAAGTACAATAGCATTATTATAATATCCATAGCTTCATCCCACTCAGTTGACTTGAATGGGTCGTTTGAAGCATTTCTGTCAGCTTTGTGCATACCATGTCTCTGATGTTATTGTCCTTCAGGTCGTTACAGATCAGATTCCCGAGGAACCGCATGGGTTGACTGTGGATATAAGCAATCTGCTGTCCGTCTATTTCTAGGCCGGGATCGTATGCCACATGTTGCGTTTTGTGGCCTTGTCGCTTTTGTTCTGCGTTGTGGACAAATCTCTTCATGGCATGAGACTTGCATTTGCTTGGTTTGGCTTTCATGCTCCGTGTCCACTTGAGGAAGTTGTTCACTGAATCCACTCATGTAGTACCCGAGGTGTTTGGACTGGTCTGGGAGATCAAGACACAAATTGAAGATGGTCAGAAACAGGATGCAGGAGAGTGGGCAGCCTTGGAAGAGTCCTATCATGCACTGTATCCAGTCAGTTGTTCATTCAGTTGTTTTGACACATAATGAACAGCTCATCATAGTATTCAAATATGATCTTCCTAATGTGGTCTGGAACATGATACCACTCTAAAGCAAACTGTACAAGGTTGTGTGGTACAGTACCGTGTGCATTTTACAGGTCTAGCTATGTTGTCACAATTGGTTTACCATTCTTTATGGCATCTTGGAGCATTTCAGTTAGTGCTTCTGTGTTTTCCATACATCCTGATATTTCAGTATTCAGTGTGATGGGCCTGAAGCAGGAGGGATCACTAGTGTTCTCCTCTTAGGATATAAGGATGGTTTCTCCCGTTCTCCGGCTCACAGGTATTGCGGCTGTTCTCCATATATTGCAAATAACTTCATAGCTGTTTAACTCTGACAGACAGGGTGGTTTAGTGTTGAATGCATTGGCCGGCTTCATGCCCTTTAGAGGGTAGTATTTGAAGTTGCGCTTTCTGTCACTGCAGACATATTTGTGTGGATTTTGTCGAAATTGGTGGTGCTCTTTTACTGGAACTTTTCCTTTCTTGTGATTTCAGCTCTAGTTTCCTTACTTTGTTGTGTAAGCGTACGAGCTTAAGGAAATCCTTTTTCAAAGTGCACCTTGTTTCCATCTCTCAGGGTGTCTTTCTTCAAACGCCCTAGTTTTTGTTGTTGTCTTGAGCATTGGTGCTTCTTATCATTCTTCTTGGAGACTGCTGGTTTAACTCCATATATGTCTTTGAGTCTCTTGTTGACATGATTCTCCAGATTGCTTAATTGCTCATTGTGGATATCGCCTATTTCAGTTGGTAATTCTTCATAAAGCTGCTCATCAAGGGATTTCCAGATTGAGTCTTCAGATGGCTTCGGCAGATTTATGTAATCCTTGAAGTCAAGGTTTCTGCAATTTAGGTGGGTTTCTTCTCTGGTCTTTCTTTTGTGATAAAAGTTCTTGCCTGCCGACTCGAAAGCACTGTGGGGTTTATCCTACGCCGACTGGTTCGACTTATGTCTGCCTTCAGTGGAAGAGGATGGCCGCGATGTACTTGTTCCACAACTAGATCTCGTTTGGTGGAGCTTCACATTCTTGAAGCCTGTTCTTCCGCAAATTTGACAGGTAGAACCACTATCCTTTATTTCAGAACTACTCCTCTGTCTATTAGTCATTTCCAGAGGTCGTTGCCGTAGAGTCCATCCATTTGGTCCAATCTTCCGCCCCTGCTCTCGCATAGACCCAGGGGTATTTTTCTTTAAAGGACTTTTCGTGGCAATTTTGAAAGTAGTCCTTTAGACGGCCAAACATCAACCCGGCTGTTTCCCCGGCGCCAGCAGTCTTTCCTTGCTGTCCACTATTTTTCCAAAATTTAGTCCAAAAAGCATGATCTGTGACTGTGACAGCTATGATCGTGGTTGTGGGAGACAGTACTGAGGGAGTAATCTCCTTATTTTAGGGCCATGCATATGGTCAACTTTGTGTACAAGATAACTTGTTCCGTATAGTATCTGTGACTAGAGGGTGTTGGATGCAACCTGTAGCAAATATTCTGATTCTTTGGTTTGTTTTTACATTGCCGGTGAAAGTAATTATAGTCCGCCGGAAGCCACAGTCCGGGCTCCATAGACGACAACGGAATAAAGCGTGCAGTGAAACTACTGTCGCGTGAAGAGTCAACCTAATCGAGTGCCCTATTCTTTACCGTTGTACCCGGACTATAAGTACGACGGACAATAATTATTACTTCTACACCGGGTTACGTATGAACAACAATCGCCCCAGACCATAGCTCAAGTCTACATAGGACTTTCAAACAATGGTGGCGCATTTTTTAAGAGCGCTCTCCAGTTTTCAAAATTGAAGATTTCTGCACATTTGTTTTGTATAGATTTGTCTAGGAAACTATATCTCCGAACGAGAATGCTCAACAATGCGTATTTGTCATCAAGAAATGATTGGGAATTAGAATCGAGATCCCAATTGTAATATTTTAGTGCGGAGCTGGAAACGACCATTGTGTGCCGGTTCATGAATGAAATAGTGGCGACCTCACTAAAACGACCTCTAAATTCACTTAGTCTGTAACCGACGGAACAACCAAATGGAGAGCGTATACACGTACATGGCGCAATTTTCCAGCTATTTATATTGGCAGGATTTTTTCAGTCACCGTTGCTTTATTATCGTAGATCCCCGATAATAATTAATTCATTTTTGTGACACATTGAGAAACTTTGAGCTCTACCATTCCAGGTGTAGTTTACCTAGCTAATTAACCATATTTGGACAACGGGGGCGCTCTTTCAAAAATATGTTTGTGATTTTTTAAATGGTTCGTTGCTATTAGTATAAGTCTTTGTCAGACTATTTTGGTTTATTATTTGGGATATACAGTTTTCCTGCTGCATCCTACAGGCAATCCGTTTTACGACAACTCTCCTTGGTACGTGAAAGATGAAAGTAAGACGACAGTAGGCGTCCGTGTCGTCTAGTAATCTGTTGTTCTATATAAATAAGTGTTAATATTTTAAATGTTGAAGTTAATTTTTTTCAGTGTGAAAATTTGTATGGATGGAAAGCTTAAGTAACGTAGATTAATATAAATCAAAATAAGTTGAAATTGTCCACAGTGTTGAGTTTTTGGCCCTTTTAATTTCCCGCCACAATGCTTACTCGAAAACGATTCCGACGAATCCACATCGCGGCATTGTGACGTCAAAGTGATGACCATCCATAATTTACGTAATTGAGATGTAGCGCAAATAGAAATCGACATATTGTTAAAATTTTAATAATAATAAACACAACGAAATGAAAACCAAATATGTCTTCTGTACTTTTTTTTCTAATTTAATTATTACTTTCATTATTCCATCAATATTCACAGTGTTGAATAACATCTAGTCACACGATGTTTGTGGTCATCACTGTTGACGTCACGAGTTGAGGCGCTTGTTGAGCAAAATGACGCCGTGGCGAAAATCCGCCCGTTTTCTTCTTATGTATGTCAAAAAAGCAAAAAGTAAAATGCCTCTATTGTCCATTTACAATCAAATTGTATTATTTTTTTTAGTAAATATTATACATGTACAGGTATGTACATATATTTTTATAATGTAGTCAAACTGAGCTGACAAAAATCTGAACATATTTCCTTTAAGGGTCTTGCGCATTAGGCTAAACACCTTGTTCGGGGGGGGGGGGGAAGGGGCCCATTTGAATACAACTGAACACCTATTCCACACGGAAATTTTCGGGACCTTTAATACGCCTTTTCTCTTACTTTTAAGAATCCTTCTTACATTTTAAGCATGGTTCTGTATTTTAAGGATTATTCGTGAGAGTAATATATAATTGTTACAACTACTTGCCCATTACTCAAACTAGCGCTCTTTGATCGGTTAGTTTCCTCTGCATTTTCTTCATGGTCGCAACAACTTCTTTTCGGTCTCTAGCATATAGGCTAACATTCCAGGTCAAGTACAAGCCGAGCTGTAAAAACGTCATCACTATTACTTTTTATAAGTCAGGCGTCTTTTGTATAAGTTTATTTTCTTGGGTATAGAATAGAAATAAAGGGCGCGACGCTGTTTATAATGCAGAATAAGTGTCATGAAAGTGAAACGCAGACTAAATGGTTGGAGGCGAAGCCGAGACCATTATTTATTCAAATGTATGATTTGCTCTTTGGGCTTCTTACCCTTTATGTTTCTTAAATAATTGGTTAATAGGATTTAGCTTTAAATGATGGCAATAAAACACCGTTTTTGGTTCTTTGTCTTTATTTTAAAATATACAACAGGTCTTTGAAGTACGGAGGAATAGGAGCAGTGATTGGACACGAGATTACACATGGATTTGATGATGACGGTAGTTATATTCATTGTTTGATACGACTTCGAATTTGAACGTATTGCGGTTATATTTGACGTAGCCGCATATATTCATATTTTTAAAAGATTTGTATTGGTATTTTCGATCAATCTTCATGCACTGCAAAGTGAATTAGTTCGTTCCACCCTCTTTCGCGCTTTTCGCCATAATCCTACTAACGGTACCTACTTAGTTGGTCCTATTTTTTGAATGCTGAATTTTTTTGGAACATCCGATTTTCCATTTTAATATTCATATACTATCGATTAAATAATTAATTATAACGGAAAAAATACCACTTTTTGTGCCAATAACAATGAACAAAAAATAAGTGCAATCCAGAGAGCCGTCGCAGGATGCCCCTCCCCCTTTAAAACAGGGGGACTGCGGTAACGTGAAAGGGTGAACTGTTTTGTGCAAAGTGAACCTAACCCTAACACACTTTTTTTTTCTATTTTAGCCTTTCATCACCAACATGGGACTTATTGTCATTCTTTTTTTTTTCTAATCTTTTATGAGGAAACTTAGCAAAAAGTTGTCCCTTTGTTACTTTGTGGAATTTGGGGTACGGGTCTGAATCCACGGGTCCGGCCTGATACTTAATTACAATTTTTGAACATTATGGTGCATGTTACACCTTGAAATTTATATGAGAAATAGAAGATTGTCTAAAATAGTACAGTTCTGTCGGGTCATATATTTTACAAGTATCCCAAAATTGATATTTGCTCAAATTTTAAGAAACTATAATGAAACTATAATTTCGATGTTTGTTTATGTGTTGGACTCCTCATTTGTGGTGTCAATTTCGTTTCAACAACTGTGCCGAAACGGGGTTTTCTTAGGCCGTCTATGATCCCATGTCTTTTTCTGACTTATGGATAAAGAGGTATCAAATTTAAATCCACTTTCTCGAATACATACAGGTCGACAGTACGACAAAGATGGTAATCTAAGACAATGGTGGAGCGACGAATCCATAGAAAACTTCAAAGATCGGGCACAGTGTATCATAGATCAAACAGCGGACTTCGTTGACGCCGCGAAAATAATAAAGGTAAGCTGTTGACACTTAAGTGACCAAGGGGGGGGGGGTTCCTAGGGACCCTCCAAAGGTTTTCGCGCTGGGCAGCTTTACGCGTGGGTTTTTCGCGCTGAAATTTTTTGTAATTGTCAGACTTTTAAATGCGCTTCTTTTCATACCAAAAAAATTAAAAATCGGCAGCCGGTATGAGTAATAGTGAGGGTCCATGGGACCCCCCCACGGCCTTAACTCTTGAAGTCATTTGAAGAATATTGTAAATATAAGAATAGAACCGAGAACAAAAGCAAATTTTTTTTTGCTGATATAAGTTCACACATACATGTAGGTAAAAATATTAAGTACATTAAAAATAATAACCCTTTATGTGCTGAAAACAAACAATTTCAACAGTACGTTGCAAACCTTACTGTTTACAAAACTCTATGGGACAAAATGAAGTGTATTTTGCACACCCGTAAAAAATACAGATTCCCTAAAAATGCTGTTTTTGTGGTTAACCACAATCAATTGGGTCTTCTAGGAATATATATCAACATAAAAATAAGTTGTCAAAAAGGTTGATTGAAGCGCAAGGCTCATGTGAATTTTACGTCGTTTTGCCCTTTTTCGCGTGTTTTTGAAAACAATGTTTTGCCCCTAATTTGCAGCCAAATAACAAATTTCATTTTTTATTGCTGATTTGGGGTTGTCTTAGGACCCTTCACATGTGGTATAAATTTCGTACAAAAATTCCCTCGGGAAAGTGGTTTCCTTAGGGGAGGGGGGGTCCCATGGACCCCCCCCCCCCTTGGGCACCAACGGGAGTGAAAACCCCTTGGTCACTTAAGTGTTTAAAGTTGGTGACCCAATCATAGTCCGATTTCTCACAATTATGTTTTGAAGCATGCCACAAAAAACATCTGATTATAAAATGGTTGAGTTTACATCAGTTCCAGCCCTTTAGCCTCATTTAATTAAAAAGGGAACATTTTCCCGGGACTTAAAATCACTGGGGCAATACTGCTCCCAAAATATAAATTTAATGGAGTAAAGTGGGGAACAAGGTTGTCAAACAGGTCAGCCTACCTTAAGCGGATTAGCAATGGAATAAAAGTTGCATGTGCTGCATACCAAAATAAAGCTAAAAAAAAGCAAGAAAACGGAATGGTGCAGGTTTCATTCTACAAAGTGAACGAATTAAGCTGATTAATAGTGCAAAAACAAAAGCCACCCATGGCTTTTTGGTAATCATTTACTAAATAAAATAGAGATACGATCAGGGCCGTAGCCAGGGGGGGTGCGGGGGTGCGAAGCACCCCGCCCAAAAATGACAAAGGTGCTTTATTGATGTTGAAGGTCCGCTTGTATGATGTTGAAGGTTCCGCTTTGTGGCGTGAAAGTTTGTCGCTTTCCAAAAATTTCGTAGGGTAAGAGTTGCGCTGCATGGTATCTGAATGAATAAGCAGTGGCGAATGGCATTATTGTATTGTTTTTGCAAACGCTGTGACGATGGTTGAACTACCCAACCCCCCAAATCCCCCCTCCTCCCCCCCTCCCCCCCCCCTTCAGATTTGGAGACGCGGTTGAAAAAATTGGGTCAACAGGCGAGCGACAGCGAGCGGGAAAAAAAAAATGGTTGTTGGCCTACGCAAAAGGTCCACTTTTGGCAAATCCGCACCCACTAAATTCCTGGCTACGGGCCTGATACGATTCCAATTGGCTAAAAACCCCTTAAACATAGTATTATGGAAATGCATAACACGTATTATGTGTAGGAAGTGACTAGAAGAGTTGCGGTTACAGACTATCATGTTGCTGTGAAAATTGGTTATGCGGTCAATTGACATACGCTTGCATAAAGACAATAAACGAACAAACATACTATTGTCCACATCCATTCCTTTCCATGCAATGTATGTACGTATGTGTATTCAGCAGTGAGGAAAAAGTTATAATCTCCGGGTCATTCGCTGTCTTATTAACAGGTCAAGCAAAATGCACTAAGACTTTTTTGAAGAGAACGAGTCACTCTATGATTTGAACAGTTATGTAATAAGTTTGGACGCCTTGCCCCTGTAACGTCAGAGACCACGTCTTTTCAAAAGTTATTGTAAAACTGTAACCTGACAACTGCCTGTTTTTTATATCCATATTCCTATTTTTTCTTCTATGTCATTTTCAGCTTAATGGTGAACGAACTCAGGGAGAAAATATTGCCGATATTGGAGGATTAAAGGAAGCCTACGAGGTTCGTCATCTATTCTGAATTATCAATAAGTTTTGAATTATCAATATATTTTACTAATGACACAGTAATGTGCATATCACAATAGGCTACAATGGATGTGAATCTTTTGTATCACAGTCATCTTCTTAACTATCAATATAGGACCCATAAATACATTTTTGCGAAAGAAATTGACGTATGGACCGGCGTGTGATTTTTAATAAAGGTCATGTATTGAGGAAAATTGTAAACAGCGGTTCAGATCGCCTATATTTAAGGTATCTGCAGGTCTGTTGGCATTAACGGAGATTAAATATAAAAGTTTGAAATGACAAACCGTGCTGACAGTTCCTTGCTCAACATTTTCCCAGTTCGTCAAATCATTTTGGTTTGCCTTTATAATGTTTGCGCTTCCAAACAGAAACATTATAGTGTCTACAAACAAACACACACATCCCCCCACAAACACACACAAACACACACACACACACACACACCATATGTGTGTTCTTTGCTTAAATGACCATGGCTGCAGTAAGAGGTCACCGGATATTTTTTTTTATTTATTCACTCAAAATGGTTAACTTAATTTTTTTAAACATATCTGACCTTAAACATGTGCCATGTAGGTAACATCAAGAGGGTATCACTGGGTTAAAAATATCACTCATATCAACATGATGTCATGCCTGACTTACTTATATCTCTAGCGTCCTTTTCGGAAAATTCCTACCAACCTGACGATCACCGCAAAAAAAAATCTTGTTATATCTACGGGCAATTTCACACTTAATACAAGGCAGGGGTTCGCTCCGTGATTTTTGAAAAGTGGAAAAATGCAGTTAAAGGACGTAACGTTTAGGGATATATGATTTTTTTACCTTTGTACATCAATCAAGTACATCCATGAAGTGCAAGGTATGCTCTAAATCGGGTCTTAGGTGTGTGTTGCTGCCAGAAAATTCCTTACACAGAAATTACCTTTGACCACTTAGATCATCGTTTAAGCTTTTAAACATGGCACGCGAAAAACAAAATCCTGGGTCCACATGGACCCCATAATACACTTAAAGTATTCACTATGCCGAAAATAATGTCGTGGTTATTGTGTTAGTTGATTATGTTTCAAATGTAGGTCACAACAAGACGTCATGTTGGTATAGTTGCTTCTGTGATATGAGCTTAAAAAATGACCTCAATTTGATCCCAAATGAACACTTATTGTTCATCAATCAAAGGCTTCTCATACAAAATGAAAGAAAGAAACAAACAAACAAACAGAGAGAGAGAGAGAGAAACATATGATTGTGTGTCACTTTCCTAATCCTTTTTTTTTTGTAGGCATACTTGGCAAATGAATATTCCAACATGAAATTACCTGGATTTTCCAGATATAGCTCTGAACAAATGTTTTACCTTAGTTATGCTCAGGTAAGGTATACATTCCTAATTATATCCATCCATCCATCCATCCATAATGTGTAAATAATAAGACGATCATTATATATCCCTTCCCATGGAAAATCAATATGTTTGTAAGTAAAGATAAGACATTGTAACCTAAAAGGTGCAGTGACGTCACCTTCAACTTAAGATGACACAAACTATAATCGATCTCCTTTAAACAGTTTTTATGTTTCATGATCAAATGAGTGTCTTTGTTTTGACCCTTAGTGCAACGTGATTTTCTTATTTGCATTTTAACAGACATGGTGTGCCTTGTCTAGACCGGAAGCTATAGATAAGGCCATTGCATCTGGTAGTCACAGTCCTGACCGCTTCAGGTAGGGAAGAACATTTATAATTCATTATTAGGATACGGGATACTATGTCACACGATCTTCTCGACATACTTGTATATTCAAATCACAACAAATGTATTAAAACACACCTGAAGTGAATAAGTCGAAAACACCGTCTTTATGTAATAAAGATGATTTATCATTTTTAAGCATCCATGCATACTTTTTTTCTGTAGGATCGGTTAGAGGACCAGGGTAGTTCAAAGCTTAGTTTTGGTTTTCCTTTCCTACTTCTTTGTCCAATAAATCTTCGAAACATTCTACAACCAATTAAGTGTGAATTTAGAGGAATGTATACCCTCCGAAAATCTCCACGCCTACCTTTATCTGTCCAGGTTTGGAGGAGTGTTTATTTTATTTTGACACAAGCCATTGTATGTTCTTTGTAAGTCTGAAATGGTCATTAAATGCATAAAGTGTGCACATGGCGCAAATTATCTACCGTTAAACAATTCTTACTACAAAAGATATATCACTCCGGCGATCACTGTTTATTTATTCGATTTATATGAAAAGTATCTTCCTATCATGAGCGAAAGACAGGGGTAAGGAGATTTTAGTGGAAAAGTAAAAACAGACAAAGCGATAGCATGTGATTTATGAATATAATAATTATAAACTTTGTGCTATAATAATAGTATTTCATGTGTCTTTTCTTTTAAATAGAATCATCGGACCACTTCAAAATTCAGTTAATTTTGCTAAGGCGTTCAACTGTCCTGTTGATAGCTACATGAACCCACCACTGGAGAACAAGTGTGTTATTTGGTAGCAATTGATACCTTTTTTTACCGAATGCATTGAAAATACTGGCACAGATTATTTAAAAAATAGCAATACCATGCTTTTATACACGCTTTTAGTGAAGACTTTGAGAAGGCCGTCAGCAATGCTGCTTTCAACATTTGAGAATACTGTCCCGCTACCGATGGAATTTGGAATTCATACAGGGCGTCCCAGAAAAAAGTCCTGAAACAAAGGGTTAGTTTGGCAAAACCATGTGCTGTATGACTATAATTATTATTTTACTATGAAATATACAAAAAACAATAAGCTTTCAAATTACATCTTAATGCCATTTCTCCATGTATGACCATTTACCCAGATGGTCGGCTTAGAGGGCGGATCCCTGTCAAGAAAGGCTTCCCTAAAAGCATCTTGAGTGGCTTGTTGGTTCTTTGTTTCACGAAATTTTGCCACAGTGAACATTCTTTCTGAGTTGTAAGCTGCACGATGTTGTTTCTTAAATGTTTGAAGTGTGAATGTAGTTTACTATTGAAATGACCTAATTCCTCAAGTAAATTCTTATTACATAACCTGACAATGGTAACAGTTCATGGCCATAATCTTTCGACATGTTTGCATGCCATTTCCATAGCAGTGGTGTTCAATGAAGCTTAACTGGAAAAATGCCATTCAGGTGTTATTGAAAAGCTGACTATTTGTAATTTATTGTAGAATAATTGTTATAGTCATATAATAATAATAATAATAATAAGCATTTATATGGCGTTCTACAAAGAACACGGCGCCTTATAGAACAATGAACACATTAAGACAGAGACAAAGCAACTTTACATACGACAGCAGCTTAATCAGTACCCTGTTGCTACATCCAAACAATGACGAGACACACACAATGGGTACAGTGAGAGCCAGAGGGTGTGTTGAGTCAATCCCACAATGCACCAGTTTTGGGAAATTTCACCTCAATAGGGTCATGTGATCACATAACAATCCTATTCTTAATACATAAAAACCCTGACTTTAATGCTCATTTTAGCCCACAAAGCATTAGTACTTAGGGATTTTTTGGCATGATTATGAAATGTCTTGTGGTTCTTAAACTTTTGGAACACTTTTTATCCCTAAGTACTGACATGTGTTTAGTACAGTACGGTATAGGCACATTGCTATGCATCATGGGATTGATTCAAAACACCCTCTGAGTGAGAGCTTTCATGGTTCATTTGCCCATATCAAATGAACCATGAAGAAAGTGGCAATTCTGAGTTTAATTAATAGCTCCTCTACAAATTAAATCCAGAATTGAGTACCTAGAATAAATCCAGCAAGTAGACACACTTAGCTTTGTACCAGCGACCATTGGGTCCAAAGGCAAGCTCTCTTACCACAAGACCACGCCACTCTCATATAGCACAGAGTTTCGCTAAATTAATCCTTTCTGTAAAGATTTTTTTTTTCTTGGGCACTGTGTATCATTATTGTAAGATGGAAATTACCACTGTTTGTGAGAGATGGCGCCCTCTTGCTGTGTTGGTAGTGCTTACATGAAGGTCCTTCAAGAAATTTTAAATCATGGGGAAATTACATTTAAATGACACCCTTATGAGGGCATGTGAGATGAGCACAAAATGAATTAAATCAAAATGTGGTCAAAAGTATAACTGTAATGATTTCTTTGCATGATGTAATGTTTATTTCTGTAAATAAAATCTGCTCTCATGTATTTAATAAAATATGCGACGTTAAGGCACATTTACCAAGAAGAAATGTTTATTAGTGTCCAAATGAGCCAGTTACTTAGATAATTGTCTTAAACTTGTTGTTTTGTTTATTAGTGTAAAATGAGCCAGTTACTTAGACAACTGTCTTAAACTGTCTTTGTAAGAATGAGCCAGTTACTTAGACAATTGTCTTAAACTACCTTTGTAAAAATGAGCCAGTTACTTAGATAATTGTCTTAAACTTGTTGTTTTGTTTATTAGTGTAAGAATGAGCCAGTTACTTAGACAACTGTCTTAAACTGTCTTTTTTGTTTAGTGTAAAAATGAGCCAGTTACTTAGATAACTGTCTTAAACTTTTTGTTTTGCTTATTAGTGTAAGAATGAGCCAGTTACTTAGACAACTGTCTTAAACTGTCTTTTTTGTTTAGTGTAAAAATGAGCATGTTACTTAGATAACTGTCTTAAACGTTTTGTTTTGCTTATTAGTGTAAAAATGAGCCAGTTACGTAGACAACTTTCTTAAACTGTCTTTTTTGCTTATTTTCAAAATGAGACAGTTACACAGTTACTTAAACAACTGTCCTAAACTGTCTTTGTTTTGCATATTAGTGTCAAAGTAAGCCAGTTACTTACTCTAGACAACTGTCTTAAACTGTCTTTTTTTTTTGCTTATTAGTGTCAAAATGAGCCAGTTTCTTAGGCAACTGTCTTAAACAGTTTATTATGTAAATTAGGGTAACAGGTTGTGTCCTAGACTAACACATATTAACTAGCTTGTGGGGACTAAAAATTCTTTTACAAACGTTTCCATACGCCTTAAAAACGTCCCCAACACACACACACACATACACACACAACCACCCACATACACACACGCGCGCGCGCACACACACACACACACACACACACACACACACACACACCAGGGATATGATCTCCCATATGTACTTTGCAGGACAAATGTTTTGAGACTGCCTGAGAAAAATTTAAAATGAGTTATTTTTTCGAAATGCTTAGATTTTACACTTGACGTTTCCCTCGTAGCGGGCATAGGTCATCGTTACGGCTGGACCTTCAAAGTCATCTGCAATGTCGAATAGTGGCTGACGCGTACGACGAAGCCACCTTTTTAAAGACCAAATTTAACAACCCGAAAGTAGCATTCAGGAATGAAAAATAGCAGCACAGTCCTGAACACTCCAAATACACGTTCTTCTTGTCAACTCATTGAAGACTTCAGGGGTTGCGGTTCCCCCCGTTTCCTACTGGGAGGAAGGGGGTGGGGGCTGTGTGAGACACATTATGACAAGACTTAGTCACGTGGCCCAAGACACATGATATTTTGCAGTACGATGGTATGTTTGCACTGTTTACCGGGAACGCAGAACAATGGCATGTATGGTTGCCAGATCCTGAGTTTAAAGTATCTTTTATAAATAACGTATATTAAGTGCTATATTGTACAACACAAATGGTCTTTTAGCCTATATAAACGCGTATTCAAAACTAAGGTCATCGAACATTTGATTGACCCGAATCCGTGCCAGACCCGAATTAGCTGTGCAGCTATTGTCGTTTTGTTTTGTATGTGTTTGGAATGTTAACACAATAAACCGCATGTGCCGTGTTAAGGGTGTCGAATTTAAGTGTTGGCAGAAAAATAAATTCACCCCGAAATCAAAATCCCAAACCTAATAATTTTGAAGTCACTTCCAGGATCATAGTGAATTCATTATTCTGCCACCACATCCATACTTGGAAGTTTATTCTGTGGAGGGGGGTGGCACAATACAGCATGCATAAATGCCAATAATTATTACTTACATCATGTAAATTAACTTGGTAAAAGGGTGCCCATTCCCTTCATTGCTTATTCCCTTGTAATAGTGTTACAACAGAATACTATTGAACGATACACCATGTCACAGTGTACACGTTTATAATCGTGCAACAACAATGCAACTTTGCAACAGGGTTGTTTAAAATCGGCAGCGATAGTTCCGCTTACACATTAAAAGATTACCTAAAATGATGCAAGCAAATCTAAATGTAATTAAAACCTAGGGGTGTCCACCACAAAACAAATGTCATCTCTATGCATTCTACATCAAATGGTGAAATAATAATGCGAGGACACCCTCTAGAATTTAAAAAAAAATGGTTAAAGTTGCAACAAATTTCGTATTTTTGCAATGCGATGATCCAATCCATGAGGGATTATGGGTAGTCTGGCAAGTCCAAATTTATAAACGACAGCATTTCTTCAGAAATAAGACGAAGTCACGCAGCCGCCGCTAGTTCCCCACCACTGGTAACGCCGTACGCTGCCATCCACGACAGACTCATCTTCAGACGTCCGTGTTATCAACTCATCATATAGGTGTAGAAGTAATTATAGTCCGCCATACTCACAGTCCGCTACAACGGTAAGGAATAGAACACTCGATTCGCTTGCCTCTTTACGCAACATTAGTTTCACGCTTTATTTCGTTGTCTATGGAGTCCGGACTGTGGCTTCCGGCGGACTATAATTACTTTCACACCGGTATGAAAGCTTATGAAGCAAATAGCAGTCAGTTGTCTGTCTGACGTACTTAAGGGCGGAATTGGCTTTTGGTATTCACTCATCTTGAGGTACGTTTCCGCTTTACGTATCCCTTTGTTTTGCGGCTTATTGAGTTCGGATAACAAAGAATAAGACTATAATGTTAAATTTCTTGAAATGTCAAGTTTTTGTATTTGATGGGCTATATGCAAGAGGATTTTTTATAGATACCCCGTCGTTACAACTCATGTGTATAACCTAGAAAATGTAAACATTTCGCACAAATGCCGTTATTAGCGTCCTTAAATGCATGCACACTGTTGTTTACAAAGAAATGATCGCCGACGACTGCTTAATCACTGCCGTAGAGCCCGGAATATGCCAACGAGCCGTCTTCGTCGTTTGTGGAGAAGACACTATGGAATCAACGTTTCCCTCAAAACTGTAGATCGGAGATTGCTTCAACATGGTTACCGAGCAAGACGAATGACCAAATGTCCACGCCCAACCGTTCACCGCAGAGTTGATCGACTTCGGTGGGCTAGCGATCAGAGAAGTTTACAGCTCAGACACTGGTGAAAATGTGGTGTTATTGCGAGAGCCGCTACATCCTTGACCTTCAAGATGGAATACAAAATATTGGGAAAAAAAGAAATATAACTGTGTTGGGAAGGATTACAGTAGTAAAGTCATTATTCCTTCCACAATTTAAATCATTTAGTACTCTCTCTTCCTGACCCGTCGGATGTTCTCTTGCGAGAACTAAACAAGCTATATATGAATTTATTTGGAAATCAAAACATGATAAAATAAAACGTAAGCAAATGGAAAATATGTACAAGAAAGGTGGTACCAAAATGGTTAATATAGAATGCGTTTTCCTCTTAAAAATAACATGGATTAGACGTATTTTAAATAATACACTTGATGATAAATGTACTCGAATATTCCAGAAGTGCACGGGGATAACTAATAATATGAATTTAAGTAAGGGAGAGCTACCTAAGATCAAAAGCATCTGGCACAGCAAACGCCTTTTGGAAAGACGGGCTTAATGCTTGGGCTTTGTTTAAACATAGGGCTAAAATTGATAGTGTACGAGATGCTAAAACCCATTTAATATGGAGAAATGATGGTATAAAAATAGATAACAAAACAATTTATTTTAAAGCATGGGACGAAAAAGGCATTCGTTTTATTAACGATTCCCTAAATGTAAACGGTGAAATGTTGACAAAAATGAGTTTGTCGACAAATTTTGATTTTGTACTTTTTGAAAATATACGTAAATCAATTAAAAATATTTTCGATAACTTACCGAAAAAATCAGACATAGCCTGAGATGATCATTTACAATACCCCGTTTCCCGCCTCTCATGTAAATTATAATATTAAATGATAAAAAAGGATGCCAAAAGATCTATTCAAGTATTATTCATCAAAATGTAGAACATAACAAGCTAAAAAAAACAAAATGGAAGTATAACATGATCTTGATTCCGATGGAAAGATGGTTGAAGTTTAACGATCTCCCTTTTAAGACTCTTTCCGACACAAAAATTAAATGGTTTCAATACCGCATTACAATATAATTTTGGTGGACAAACTCATCTCTTTTTATTATGAGTATGTCTGAAAATCCCTATGTATTTTCGGTAAGAAACTGAGGAGACTATACAACATTTATTCTTTAATTGCAAAAAGGTGGTGAACGTTTGGAATGATTTCACTCAGTCTTTTAATAAATTGTCGTTTATCTTTAGTTCTTAATAAAGAAAATATTATCTTTGGCATTCTTCCAATACGCCAAAATATAGCCTTAAAAAACTAAATGAGTTGGATAAAAGGATTATTTACAAACATAAATTACTTGATAAAATACCAGTTTTTAGTAACATGAAAAAGGAACTGAAAGCTAAATATGGACTAGAAAAATTGATCCACTATACTAACTTCAGAAATCAGGACGTTTGAAAAACTATGGGGCCGGTATAAAAACATATTTTGACAGATGTATTATCATTATTATTAACTATTATTAATATATATATACATATATATATATATATATACTTCAGATAGTGAGTGAACATGATACTACCAAGAACATATTCAAAGAGGCCCCCATCGTAGCCTTCCGCCGTGACACCAATCTGCGAGACACTTTGGTGCATGCCTCCACTTTACCTCAGGAAACCGCTGCTTTCCCTGGCACCACATCTTGTAGGCGCAGACGTTGCAACACATGTGCACATGTCATCAGCACCAAGGAAATTGCAGGACCTTCTGGAATCTACCGTATCCAAAGCAATTTTACTTGTACTTCAACCAACGCGATCTATGCTATTGGATGCAAGCGTCACCACCATCAAGTCCTCTACATTGGAGAAAACTGAAGGAACTGGCCGATAGATTCACCGAACATCGTAGGGATGTTTCTCTCCGAAACAATTCCAAGCCTGTCGGGGAACATTTTACCACGTCTAATCATGCCATAGAGGATATCACAGTTACTGCTCTAAAGCAAGTACATAACCGACGGCAGAGATCTTCAAGTTGAACACCCTCAAACCACATGGCATGAATATCAAATTTCATGCCTTCAAAATAACGTAGTTTTAATCTAGTCGTTCAATTGGCGGATCCGCGTTCAGCGCACGCATTCTGCGCCTTCAAAATAAGCACGCGATTTCGCGCCTCTCGCGCTTTTCGCTTCCAGGCTCCTTTGTTTTTGTTTTTGCGTGCGCTGATCGCGAATCCGCCTTAGCTCTTTACACTTGACAAAGGCCTATGGCCGAAACATGTTGTAGTTTTATATGAAGCTTACGGCTGTCCTCCCTATCTTCTTCTGGAGTACTACAATATATATATATATATATATATAAATTGATGAACCTGCTGGAACGGTAGTTGTTACTCGGAGTTTCACGCTTGTGCGATCATCAGACAACTGGCTGCTATTCGGTGGATGCGGAGAATATATGGCGGTGTTGCGGACGTCGTAGAGAGAAGTTGGTGGTCGTAGAGGGCGGCATGAGATGGAAGATGACAAATTGCGGACGGCGGAGAGGTATGGTAGTCGTATTATCCTAGTTGATGCTGGAGTGGTTGCTAAGTAGAATTTGTTCTCGTGGCGGCACTTGGATATCAGTTCGGGTCGCTTGTTGAGTAGTCTGCGTTCGTCGGCATTGATAATAGCCAGCTTCTCGGTGAGGCAGAGGTCGTATTTTTTGGTTCCGCTGGAGTACGGTCGGGCGCTGGATACGACCAATGAAACACCCAACGCAGGCTAACCTCAGCTATTCACTGAAGAATATACCCATAGCACCAGCGAACTCGTATAAGAAAAAGTTCATCGAGAAAGTTGAAAGTCTCCTCAAACGCATGAGATGGAAAGCACTATTCTTCCTGAAGAAAGAAGAAGACAGCGACGACGAGGACGACGTGGGGACCGGCACTATGGACTTAAGAGCCGCCGGTGCCTTCCACAAATCGCGGAACTGAAACCATTCGAAGAAGACATGTATAACCTCATCGACAGCATAAAATTTCGACCTACCAGCGACGAATTCCAGAACCAACTAAAGAAGGCATCAAATCAATAAAGACCTCCGACGCAATATACATCCCTGCCGACAAGACACGCAACCTGTATAAAGTGAGCAACACCCTGCACGAAAAGCTCCTACGAGAGAATATCACTAAGACCTATCAAACCGCGGACACATCAACTACCGACCAGATCAACACCGAAGCCAGAGGCATCGCAGAAGAACTCTGCACCGCAGACAGAATGGACACCATGGCAAAAAGACAAGCATTCATCATGCTTAAAGACCACAAAGAAAATTTGCCAACAAGTTACCATGCAACTCATAAAACCCGGCCAAAAGCGAAATCGGACTCATTAGTAAATCCATTCTCGACAGAATCAACAAGCGCATCAGATCTGCAACTTCAGTCAACCAGTGGCTCAACTCGGTTCCAGAAACTTGAAGACAAAGACAAGCACACCTTCATCAGCTTCGACATCATCGACTTTTACCCATCCATCACAGAGGACCTACTCAAGAAAGCACTGACGTTCGCCAAGAATACTCGCACATCTCCAGGCAGGACATCGACATCATAAACAACCTTCTGAACAATATGCCGCGACCGTCTTGACGCACTGATTCATGCCAGGCGTGGCCATACTCGATGTTAGTGACTGATTGACATTTAAAACAGTACTATTGAACATTTCGATGCTTGAAATCAACCAAAAATTATGTAAAAATGACAGATGTGAAAAGCTTGTAACAAAATCGTTAAATCTACTGTTTTTGTGGAGGGTTCCATAGTAAAAGTTGTCGTCGGGGGACATGATTCACAAACAATATTGTCCGCCACTAGAATGAAATGAAATAATGCCGAATATTGTTCATCAGGGTCAAATCCGCACTTATTTGCACTGAGGTTTTGGCATTTGCAATACAAACAAGATGATTTCCAAGGTTCCAATTGTATATGATTGTAAATTGGATGTTGAGACGAAATAAATTTGATTGATAATTTGTCATTTGCAATAAAAATTGGTGTAAATTGAATAAAAATCCAAAGAATTTTTTAAAGTTGGAACTTAATGATATTGTTAAGTCCGATGATGAGTAACAACTATAATGACTTTTTCGAAAACGTATATTTTTTTAAATAGTTAATTAAAACCGGACATCCAAGTTAATTGGACAGGACAGTAGCTGAAAATTGCAATCGTTTTGGGCAATCCGAATTTCGTTTAGGGGGTTAACTTACAGAGGCCCAAAGTGTCACTTATTTTAAAAATAAATCTACAAATTGCTCAGATTCTGCCGCTGCTGCTAGGAGAGGCTCCAAGGAAGACGTGCCTGATATCCTAGAAGACTTTCTTTACTCAATGTATGGACAATCTTCGTTGCATTATGTGAATGATACGTCATTTTCAGCACATTATATGCACCCAGGGATATGAGCGAAACCCTAAGTTGTTTATACACAAAAAACTTTTGCCCTCCAAAAAGAGCTCTTAATGGTTGAATGAACCAGAATGTCTCAGACACCTTTAGAACCGTTAATGGTTCTCCAAAGGGTTGTTTTCTTAGAGGTTCAAGAGAAAGGTACTTCACAGAACTTTCTTCAAAATTTTAGAACCAATTTGCAGACCCGTTTGAGGTCCTATAGACCCCCGAAAGGTTCTGATGGGTGCCTGAAGAACCATTTTTATTCAATTTATGAACCATTATCCATATTCACCTGAATGACAGGTTTAAAACTTTTTTCGAGGGGTGCATATAACGATCACTTATTGTTGTCAGAGGAAACAGCCTAAAATTAGCAAAATTGGTTAAAATACAGAAATTGAGTTGGTCAACTTAAAATACCATTACGCAATAGAGTCAAATTTTGGGAAAATATGAAGGAAAAATATTGATAGCTTCATGGACAAATTTTCATTTATATTCAGTCAGTAAAGCAAAAAATACAAAAAAGTTGAAAAAAATCATCACTTTTTGAATATAACTAGCTACTGCTTCAATTTAATAGCGCAAATTTGATATCATCGAATAGATAATTTTATTCTCTTTAAAGTGATACCCCATTTGTTATGTTTACTCTTTATATGTGATCAGTAGCGCTAAGAATAGCTATATTGGTGAAGAACACGCAAATTTAGAGGTCATTGACCTCTGACGTCACGTTCCACCGCTCACGACACTTAAGACTTTGTTTTTCAGATGGCCCAAGGGATGGCCTATACAAATATCATACCAAGAACACCTGGTTAAAATCAGGATTAAATTGCTGGTATCTCCGGTCTATAAGGACACATTTCGTAAAGGGTTACTTGTGGAGTAAGTTCATAGTGATATGTTCGGAATAGACTGACCATTCAAGTAGTGTGGCGATATACACCCTAGATATCATAAATAACTCACACTGTAAGAATCATTCCATAAAAAGTGGTAAAACTATTTTATTCCAACTTCATGAGCAACAGTGTATGTTTATGTATACAGGGTGACCAATAAAAACTTTACCCAAAATGAAAGTGATATTTTCCACTTTTGTAATTGATATCTGTGGATTTTCATAAGAATTGGTAATTGAGCATCTTGCCTGAAAAAAAAAATATCATTTGGTTGAGTGGTTTTCAAGATATGGCCCAACGAACAATGAGTCAGTGTCCATGGGTATTTCATGATGGAATGATGAAGTACACATGAATTGTTTGGCAACCGGGCTCTCAAATCTGAAATTCTAGAATGCAGTTATGCTAAATACAAGTTTTTCTGTCTTATATCATGGGCGGGCTTTTCAAATCTAAAATCATACTGTAGCGTGCAGTGTGCTTAAAGCCAGATATCTTTCTTGAACGAGAACGTAAACATTCCTCATAGTAATGGCACCTCAATTTACGCCACAACAGCAAGCCTTCGCTGTGCTAAGATTTACTAGTACTACCAAACTGGTAGCTATGTAGCTGTGCAACGCAATGGCCAAACAGGTTCCCTAGACTGGAGTACCACAAGCAATGGCATGACATAGGAAAACTGTTTGAAGCAGAGGGAACTTTGGAAACTGTCAACGGACGAAGCGGACGGCCTAGGAGCGTCAGAACACCTGCGAACATTCAAGCTGTAAGACAGGAGCTTCGGAACAACCCACGCGCAAGCATAAGGAGAAACCGTGTCTCAAATGTCTCCAGATCGTCATTTCAGCGCATCGTTAGTGATGACATCAATTGGCAATTTGGCATCAATACAAAATTGTGAGACGCCATAATTTGGATACAGGCGATCCTCAACGTAGGCTGGCGTTTTACAATTGGCTATCAACAGACCACGGCGCTTCTTAAGAGAACTTGTTGTTGTTGATGAGGCCAATTTCCAATGACTGACTCAGTGAACTCTCAAAATGTTGAGTGAGTATGCGCCTAAAGGGAACCCTCCCAATGATTTTGTGTACGACAGACCTAATGATCGCGGGAAAGTTGCAGTTTTAGCAGTTGTTACAGGTAACAATAACCTAATTGGGCCCATTTTTATTGATGGAAATTGAATGGTACCGGTTATCTCAATATCATCAGTCAACATTTGGAACCAGAGTTGCGGCGCATTTTTCAGCAGCAAAGAAATGGAGCAATCCGTCGTGTCTGGTTTCTTCAAGACGGTGCACCAGCACACAGGTCTGTAATGGTTAGAAACCGCCTTCAGGAACTCTTTGCAAATCGGATCATTGGATAGGGCATGCGGTGGAATGGCTCCCTCGGTCATCGGATCTAACTCCGCTAGATTTTGGCTATGGGGTGATGTAAAAGCTATATTTTACAATGAGGGTCCCCCAAACGCATTACCAGAACTACGACGACGGATAAACGATGCATTTAGCGCAATTAGGAGAACGCGTGTAACATCAAGTGCTCAACATATGCACTCCAGGGCTACCAAGTGCATCACAAATCAGGGAGGACATGTGAAAGATAGAAACTAAAGGTAAGACCGTTAAGATAAATTACTTTTGATGTTGCAATTGTATTCAACCATGCCTAAGAAAAAAGATGCTCCGTGGACAAGTCTTGCTGACTTATTGTTCGGTGAAACATATCTTGAGAACCACTCAACCAAAATGAACAAAAAATTCAGGTAAGATACTCTATTACCCATGTTTTATGATAGAAAAAATCTACATATATCAAATTACATAAAGTAGAAAAGAAAAAGATACTGTCCTTTGGGGTGTAATAAAGTTTTTATTGGGTCACCCTGTATAGTCTACCTGGAGTTACATTTCAAGTGTATGTTTATATATACACGATACTGTATGGAAATACTTTACACACACGCGCGAGAGTACGCACACACACCTCATATGTGTGTCAGTATGTGTATGTAAATGTGTGTGTTTGTGTTCTAGCGCGCGGGTGTGTGTGTGTATGTGTTTGTGTTCGCGCACGCGCGAGGGTATGTGTTGTACTGTGTGTCTACACTCTACTCTAACCGGCGAGCGAAAATGTTCTGGCCATAGAAAATGTCATGTCTGTCTATAACGGGTATTATTTTGTAAGTTTCCAACCTCAAATGGGTTTCATTCTTCTGGGCATACCGAGGTTTTTGCTTAGGACATTCAATACCAACTTGGTCTACACTATTATTGTGACGTCACTTGTAAAGATTTAAGCGATGCATTTCTGTGACATCACAAAATACCCATTTAGAATTCACATAGTCGTGCTTTCAGTACTTTCACTAGAGATTTATATCCCATTGAAATTTCCAGCCACTAAACGTTTATCGTGTCCTACAAAACGAATCCCATTAGACGGGAGTGCCAAAAAAGTTCACAAAGACCTATCCCCCTGCTGCTATGCCACAATACAGAATGTAAATACACTATTACGAGTTCTGCCCTGCAATTTTGACATCCATTCAACTAACCCATTGCTTTGGTGCGGCGGTGTATGTTTCCCATTTTATAAAATGGCCACGAAATACTTGGTTCATTACCCCATCACCTCTTAAATCCCTTACAAAACCGTGTGGGTACTGTTGGTGTATGGGATTTCGCGTTGTGATGTCTATATACAAGAGCTACACCTGGGGAGGGAAAATACATGGACGTCGAGTGGTTGTGCAAGCTTGTCACCTAAATCGTAGTTATTATAGGAATAAACTATACACAATTTATAAATTAATTTTAACGATGTGGACTTCCAATAGAGCAATAGGACGTGTATCACTTCATTTCTATATTATTAATAGACAAAAAGAGTATCCAGGTGAGTTAAAATAAAATTTATAAACTGAACGGAAGTTATAAACCATTGCAGTTATTGGTTACTTGAATTTATTGATATCTACCATGAGAAATAAAGAAAAAAAAATAGAACATTACATGATAAATAAATAGTTAAAAATAAATAAAATGAACATGGTTTGGATTCTCGAGAGTGCTCATTTTGAGGGCCTACATAGTATTTTGAAGAAACTTGCTTGCTAAACAACAACGATGATGATAAAGACAATATTACTTGATAACACACACGCAAAATTCAATTATTTTTATCAAGCTTTCCCTTACACTCTTCAATCAATGACAACGTCTAAAATTGTGATTGTTCGTGGCTCATCTCACTTCTGATATGATGCCACAGGCGACATGTTCTATTTAAGGATTTTGGTTTGAAAAAAAAATCAGGGGTGCCAAAGCAACATAAATACTATAAATTTCAAATAAATGAGACCTCGCTGAAAGGTTTTGGTCTATACATGCAACCGTGGGAGGTATACGGGGTATTATGTATGGCCACATGTAAAAAATGTACTTATATATATGTACAGTAATATAGCTTGTAAATAAATGATTTCAAAAAATCACATAGGCGTTCAGGATCAGGTTCAAGTTTTTCTATTATCAGGATAAAACAGTAGGAATTATTTAATCAAACGTTGTTATTTGAACACAAACTTACCTTTGATTTGCCTAAAAGCATATTATTCATTATCACAGCGGCGCCTAAGGAAATAATTGCATATTATATCAATACAACATAATGCAACTAAGATTGTACTTGGTCATCCAATCTTGTAGAGAGGATTAGCGCAAAGCGGATTATGAGTTCCTGAGACATTCCCGGGCCAACAATGGATTAATCTTTTATCATTAACCATTATGTAAGAACTGAAATAATCAGTTTCCAGTAAGCCGCTTATTACAGTGGCCACAAGTTTTTAAAAAAAAGTTTTTTAAGCAATAAAACTAGCCAACTGTGCGTCACAATTGACCGTACATGGCATTAACGCACATGATAGGTCTCATAATAATCCTAAAAAGTGTTAGATATAATCATGTTTAAAATTGAAAAAAAAAGAAAAAAAAACAAAAAAAAAAAACAAAAAAAAAAAAAAAAAAAAAGTTGATAAGCGTGACAAATTTAATAACTTGACTATATTATTTTTTTTTCAAAGCATCATGGGTCGGTTTCTGATCTCATATCAAACAAATAACAAGGACATGAAATTGAGTCAAGTTTTGGATACAATTGCAAGTGAAAAAGACATTAAAAAGATCATAAGATTAGTCAAACACTTACATGGAAAATCTATTATACAATAATTAATGTTCATGGTTCTTTAAAAGTTCTCTTCCACTTTTAACAACTGAAGATTTACCAGTTTCAAAACAAGTTTAGGGACTGATGAAATTGAAGCAATACTATGTACAAGCACATCCTAACCCCACACCTGTCGTCCTTTAGATCCACAAACACGGAACCCAAACCTTCGGTAACTGGAAATTCTCTATGTGTCGCAAAAGAAACCCTTTGTAATTAGAAATGATTGGAAACTCTCCGATTATAATTCGACGGCGGCTGGAAACCCCTGGAAACGTCCTTTCAATAGGAAATAGCCGAGAAATTGCAGACCATGTACGTGTCTATGCTCGTCCAATAGTTGTTCCATCGGTGCAGAAGACAAGTTAGAGGTCATTTTCGTGAGGTGGTACTATTAAATTTCATCAGCTCCGCCCTTAAATTGCAATCACGGATCCCGATTCTAATTACAAAATCACTTCTGTTATGACAAATACGCAGTTTGAGCATTGCCACTCATAGCTATAGCTTACTAGACAATTACCAACACACCTGTGCAAATATATCAAATTTTGAAAATTGGGGGCACTCTTCAAAAAATGTGCTGTTATTGCTTTAATTAGCTTTTCCAGAAAAATAAAGCATGATTTTGAGCATGAATTATGTCCTCATCATGCCTTTAGAACAAAAGAATTTCATTACAATGGGCATGAAATATAATGAAATTTCGAAAACTGGTACATGGGCTAATCCATGCCCAGATACACATTTTACACAGTGCTTTAAGACAAATCAGGCCCTCTGTCATGCCCAGTCATGCCTTATTTCATGCCCATCCTATGCCTTGTGCCATACCCGGCCACGCATTACGAATCAAGGACAAATAATTCATTGCTACGCTCACTACTTCCCATGCCCTATTCATGACCAATATCATGCCCTCGTTATGCCTTGATTAGAGTGACCATGGATAGGAATGTGTAACAGTTCACTACTGTGTTCTCTACTTGTTTCTACCATGACCTCTATGGCAAGCCATAAAGGCCATAACGTATTGCCGCAACGCGTTGCGACATTTCAGCAACGCGTTGCGACATTTCAGCAACGCGTTGCGACATTTCAGCAACGCGTTGCGGTGTAGGCCAATCAAAATCATGAATTCTGTGACGTATTTCAAAAAGTAAACTCACAACGCGTTGCTAGATACTTTGCAACGCGTTGCAAACCTTCACAACGCGTTGCGAGCTTCACAACGCGTTGCAAGCTTCACAACGCGTTGCGAAAGTCCACAGGCCATAAGGGTCATAACGTATTGCCGCAACGCGTTGTGAAAAAGTCACAACGCGTTGCGACATTTCAGCAACGCGTTGCGACATTTCAGCAACGCGTTGCGACATATCGGCAACGCGTTGCGGTGTCGGCCATCAAAATCATGAATTTCTGGACGTATTTCAAAAATATAAATCTCACAACGCGTTGCGACCTTCACAACGCGTGCAAACCTTCACAACGCGTTGCGGCAATACGTTATGACCCTTATGGCCTTCACAACGCGTTGTGAAGTTTACAACGTGTTGTGAAGCTCGCAACGCGTTGTGAAGGCTTGCAACGCGTTGTGAAGGCCATAAGGGTCATAACGTATTGCCGCAACGCGTTGTGGATCTATTTTTTGAAATACGTCACAGAAATGCATGATTTTTATTGGCCGATGCCGCAACGCGTTGCGACATTTCAGCAACGCGTTGCGACCTTCACAACGCGTTGCGGCAATACGTTATGACCCTTATGGCTTGTGGACCTTCGCAACGCGTTGTGAAGCTTGCAACGCGTTGTGAAAAAGTCACAACGCGTTGCAAGCTTCACAACGCGTTGCAAGCTTCACAACGCGTTGCGACATTTCAGCAACGCGTTGTGGATCTATTTTTTGAAATACGTCACAGAAAATGATCATTTTAATTGGCCGACACCGCAACGCGTTGTGACATTTTGGCAACGCGTTATGGCCTTTATGGCTTGCCATAGACCTCTACCATTCACCACTAAGGCCACTATGATGTGCCCTTGGTCAGTTCATGCCTTGCCGCAACAGCAGTAGCAATATCCATGACTTTAATGACCAATGCCAACAGGCATGGAGAAGGCATGATCATGGTCATGAAATAATGTCCTTCATAGCCGCAATAATACAAAGAAAAAATATAGCAATCTCGAAGTCTTTTATTCTTGCTAACAGTAGCAAACGTAGCAAACAATATTCGGACTGCCCACTGAAATTTTTTGCCTGGTTTAATAGCTTAATTCTGTCCGGAATTGGGACGCATTTTGAAAGTAAATGAAATCAATTTCGTCAAATATTTCTTGCACTAAAGACAAAGTTTAAGATGTTTTCACTCAATGACGTAAATAAAATCTACACCACTGCCGGCCATCGTTTGCTTGGAAATTTTTCGGAAGTGAGACATTGCCCAAACTCACCTTCAATTTCGTCCAAGCAACACACTATAACATTCGGCAAACGCAACAAATCAAGGCAAGGCTATCGTAGCGTGTACGTTCATGCACATCCGTATAAGAGGTAGAAAATGTTGCTAATTTTTAAGATTAACTTATACAGGGTGAGTCAAAAAAACTTGACCCTGATTATGTCCGCCATTTTGAATTTTTAAATAACTTATATCTAACATATATGGTATTATCAGAAAGCCTATTTCAATATCTTTAATTTGCTCCAAAGATAACTCCAATCGGTTAAGTATGGGCCGGGCTACTGTCTTTTGAATCAAGTAGTCAGTTCCCCCCTTATCCACAGATTTCCATTTGAATGCAAGGCGGCCAAGTAAGCAAATGACTCCCCAAAATGATGATAAGGGCATGTGTATGTTTTTGTCAAATAAAGTGGTGTAAAGCCGGTGATAATGGTAAGTTTAATTTGTAACACTTTTTTCAAGTTGTAGAATATTTGGTCTACAAATACAGACAATACTTTCAAAGGTTGTCACCAATGTCTGTTCCTTCATATGGTATGATTTATTCAACTCCTCCAGAAACTGATACATGTATATCAAGTTACTTTGCTTTTCAAATGATTGTTATGAATGACAAGGACGTATTTACTTAAATATCCAAAATGGCGGACCCAATAAGGGTCAAGTTTTTTTGACTCGCCCTGTATAAAAGAGACCTTAAAATCTTTAAAAATTATCTCAAATTGTTACCCCTTTTCACAGGGGTTGCAACAAAAGTAGTTGGCACTCGCTTTTGTATTGGTTTTTGAGATAAATGGGAAACAAGGTCAATGCCATTGACCTCTATATAATTGATCCATGGATTTTAGAAATGTTACACAGTGCAAAATACTTTTGTTGCATTCTTTGAGGAAAGATGAACAATTTGAGCAATATTAAAGATTTAACCTTTGGTGATGACCTTTGACATTTGACGATTTGTGGCTTATATCTCCATAACCACACGTTGTAGGTAGGACAAACTATACTAAGTGTTCGTCTTATCATATACAATGATTGAAAAACAATCCTTGTATGTAACAAGACGAACACATTGGTTAACTTTTTACAGCAATCCAACCGGAGTAATTTTAACACCTGTATTATGGATTTACCCCCTCATGAATTCCGCCCACATTTTCACGAAGGGCACCCTCGCTAAATTTGTTTATTAACTTTCATAGAAGACAAACGCACTGGAAAATGATGCTCTGCTCTATAACGGTCACTAAATTGCTCCAGATGACCCCAACTAATAGGCCAAACTTTGTATTTACTTCAATTCAAAATTCGAATTCCACAATTTTTGTACCCGAAAAATATCCCTTCGGGTTAATCATGATAATCCTTTCAGATGGGGATATTTTTGATGGAAAGCTTTACATCAGTGCAAAAACATCCAGGCTTTCAATTTTTAAGGACAGTTGACATGGCTGATATGAGAAATATGTTGGTTGAATTCATGGCGTTTACCGACTACCAAGGCCACTTACGCTACACATATGAGAAATATCTCTTGTTGCACCTTTAAGTAACTACTGGCAGTGTTGTAGAGGTAGTAGTAATACAATCCGCTACGTGTTGTAGGACTTGGTATATCTTGAATGAACGTAGCATGGTGGTTACACGCTAGTGAATGGGCAGAGTTCCTTTGTACGTAACCTATATTTTGTATTGGAGAAGGGATATCAATTCTAAGGCGGTCCAATTTGTGAAATCACAGATACCTACCTAATGATTTTTTTTAAATTTAGTAGAGGTGAGAGTCTTTGTGGATCACAAAGGAGGGCAGATTTGGCAAGATTATTTTAATTACGAAGAAGGAAGTTTAAAAGTGGCAGAGAACCTTTAAAACAATGGACATTTTTAACCAAATTTCTGGTCATTGATAGGGTACATCAACACGAACATATAACAGAAAAAAAAAGAAATTCGGTTGCATAGTAATCACTTTCCGAAGGACTTTTCAATAAAATCTGGTCCATACTAAAAGGACATCAATGCAATTACATTGCTGAAAAATAAAAATTAAAAAAAAATTACTCCAGTGTGATTTAATGGGCAAAACAAATTTTGAGAAGTGCCCCTAAATTGCTTTTTTATGCTAATGAGTATAAAACGCCATGACCGATTTGATTTTTTCCACCAAAATATGCACAACTGATATTTAGGTCATGACATAAAAATCTTGAGCAAAAATAATTTAGCGTTAAAACATGACGCGCGAAAAACGAAATCCTGGGTCCACATGGATTCCCCCTTATGCACTCTTAAGTGTTAAAAAAATCTAAAAAGTACCGCAATAAGTTGAATTCGATGCTTCGCTAAGCAAAACAACGTTATTACTGTGATCTTCTGCAAAAAGACATAATATGCGTAATACATGGACGGTTTCATGGTTTTAAATTCTATCCTCTTAGAGGTAGCAAAAAGTTTGTGTCTGGAAATAAAAGAGCCTTCTGAAATCGCCACAGAATTTAACAACTACTTTGCAAATATAGAATATAGACTCATCGTTAGCATCTAGTTTTCAACAGGAAAACTTCACATCTTACCTAGGATAGAGCAATACCTCGACACCTTTCCTTACACCGACCTGTGAAAAAGAAATCTTTAAAAAAATGTAAAACTTGGATGTAGAAAAGGCTCAAAAGGTCATGATGATATAAAACCTGATTTATTTTTAAAAAGCCAGTGAAATAGCATATCCTCTAAAGATAATATTAAATACCTCGCTGTGTAATGGAATTGAACCAGATAATTTAAAAATAGCTAAGGTTATACCGATTTATAAGAAGGGAAATCCTGAAGTGTTTGGAAATTACAGACTAATGTTCGTATTACTCTGCATACGATCATTGTTATGATTTCTTATGTAAAAATAATATCTTGTATCAAAAGCATTATGGTTGTCGTGAAAATCAGTCCACGCACATGGCTGCATTAGATTTTGTTAACAATATTAGTAAGGCTATAGATGATTAAATGTACACTCTTGGTATATTTATGGAGTTGTCGAAAGCATTTGATAGCATAGTTGTACTGCTCACTAGTGCTACCATTGTAGATCAACTATTGTAGATTACTACACAGAGAAAACAATATGTAAAAACATATATAAACTTTTATTTGGTAAAATGTGTCCATAAATAGGTACTACATTTGTTTGTAAAAAAAATGTAGTACCTATTTCCTATGTTTAATGGACTGTTTACCAAAGTTGTGTATTTTTACACAGTATATTTGCAAAAATTGATATAATATAAAAACATACATTAAAACTGTGTACGATTGGCAATTTATTGTGTTACTTGTATATACATGTGTGTTGTGTAACAAAAACACGCGGTGTATGGCTTTACGTAATGTGTGATGTAACGTTTACATGTTTATTTGTAAATAAAACCGTAGTGGCCCACTTGTTGGCGTTGCAGGCGAAGCTGAAGCGGTCTCCACAATTCTCCACCTGTGGGGCTTGGTGAAGTATAACTTTGAATGTAGACAATCATTGCCCTGTTCAACTTTTGTGTTATCATGGTTATTGGTGCGTTTGTTGCTACAATAGTTGTGGTAAATACGGTGGAAGCATGCAAGTTACATTTAGCCTGCTAGGGCTATATTATTATGATCAAATGTATTGGCACTGTACAGTAATCGTACTGCAGGCCGCATGTAGCACAAAGACTTAACCATGTTAACAACACATCGTAGACCCAGCCATCTCAAGTCGAACGCATCGTAAGTAATAATATGGATTAAAGCAATAAAAGCACATTTTTTGAAGAGCGCCTCCAATTTTCAAATTTGAGATTTTTGCACAGTTGTGTTGGTAATTGTCTAGTAAACTATACCTGCGAGTGCTAATGCTTAAAAATGCGTATCTGTCATAAAAGAATCGATTTTATAATTAGAATCGGGATCCCTGAATGTAATTTAATAACGGAGCTGGATACGCCAAATTTATGTGCGTCCATGATATGAAATTGTGTCACCTCACAAAAATGATCGCTAGCTTGACTTGTCTGAACCGACGGAACAACTAATGGATGAGCTTTGACACGTATAGGGCGCAATTTCCCGGCTATTTTATTATCGGAGATCTCCGATACTAATTATTCTAATTACCAAATTCCTTCTTTTGCGACAGAGAGAGAGAGAGTTTTGAGCTCTACCATTCACATGTATTGTTCACTAGTCAATTACCAATGCAACTGAGCAAAAATCTCAAAATATCCGGAAATTGGGAGCGCTCTTCGAAAAAATGTGCTGTTATTGCTTTAATAACAGTAAACCTACGATGTGTCTGCTATGTAGTGGGGCCATATGTGTTCCCATGGGCTCTGAATGTTTATTTTCCGTTCTCTACGGGAAGTTGTTAATTATGATGTAGTTTAGTTAGTTAGTCCTCGTCATCCCTATACTGGGCCATAAGGCTGCAATCAGATTCCTCCATCAATTCCTGCCTATTTTCGCCTTCTTCTCTGCTGTCCCCAAGTCAGTTTTGCCTTTTATAGTTCATCTGAGATTGTTCTCCTCCAAATGGTTTTCGGTCTCCCTCTGTTTCTCTTGCCTTGCTGTGTCCATCTGCGAGCAATTTTGGGTATGTTGTCTTGTGGCATCCGAAGGATATGACCCAACCTTCTCATTCTGCGGCGTCTGATTTCACTAACTATGTCTTCGCTATGAGTTCTCTTATAGAGGTCATCATTTACATGCGATGACAACAGGCCAAAATAATTACAGATTTTCCTGAGACATCCATCATGTCCATTGTGGAAGGATGACAGCTTTTTCATATTTTGTCACACACCAACTCTCAGATCCATAAAGGAGAACCGATTTCACATTGCTGTTGTAGAGCTTCATCTTTAGTTTCTGGCTATTTTGTTGAGGTTTCCAGACAGGTTGCATCTTGACAAAAGCAGTTCTGGTTTTGTTGATTCTAGATTTGATGTCTTTAATCGTGATATCTTCTTTGCTGACATTGCTACCCAGATATGTAATGTTATCAACTTGGTCAATAACATTTCCATTAACAGTCAATTGATTCTGGTTGTTTGTGTTCATCTTCAACAGTTGGGTTTTCTTTTCATTCAAAGTTCAGCCTGTTTGTGCTGCAAACCTAGAAAGCATGTCAGTTTTCCCCTGAATGTGGTCAAATTTTGAAGACAAAAGTGCAATATCGTCGGCAAAATCCAGATCTTCAAATTTGGAAAATAGAGACCATTGTACGCCTCTTACTTTGTCTGCTGTGATGTTTCTCATTACCCAGTCTATTGTAAGAAGGAAGAGTACTGGTGAAAAGATACATCCCTGACGTACCCCAGATTCAACTCTGAACCAGTCGGAAAGACCATTATCCATGATGATGCTGCATTCAAAATTCAGATAAAAGACGTTGATCAACTTAACTAGTTTCGGAGGAATTCTATAAGCCGCTAAAATCCTCCATAGACCATCTCGGTGTACACTGTCGAACGCTTTCTTAAAATCAATGAAATAGATGTAGAGTGGTGCATTCCATTCAAAACATTGTTCCATGATGTTACGAAGAGCAAAACGTTGGTCAATGCATTCCTTTCCTCTCCTAAACCTGCCTGTTTAGGACGAAGTGTTGCATCAATGGCTACATCCATTCTATAGAAAATAATTAACAGAAGACTTTGCTCGGTAGTGTAATTACCGAGCAAAGTAGTGTAATTCCACGCCAGTTGTCAAAGTTTGACAAATCCCCCCTTTTTGGTAGTTTTACAATAAGTCCTTTGCACCAGTCATCCGGTATTTTCTCATTAGTCCATATACAATTGAATAGTTCTGTTAAAACAGTTGTAGCTGTGATGATATCTGCTTTCAGCATCTCGGCATGAACAGCATCTAAGCCAGCTGCTTTGCCATTCTTCAGGCTCTTGATAGCTTTTAAATTCATAATTTTATATTTGTATGAGGATCAGTATTAATGTCCAAATAATTTCTAGTAGGCTGGTTCCATTTCTCAAAAAGAAACTAGTCGAAGGCATGTTTGAGTAAAAGCAATTGAAATAGTGTTTCTATATGCAAATTTTATGCTGATTCCAAATCTTCCGGTCCCCAAAGCTAATTTTTAGGGGAATTTAAGGCTTGTAAAGACTTCATTCTTGTGTCTATACATATGTTTTAAGGGTCAGAGAACCCAACTAGATCACCAGTTAAGGTATTATGCCATATATTGACAATTAATTTGCATAAATTTAAAATGGCAGCCATTTTGAATTTTTATGCAAATTAACAGTCAACATGACCTAATTCTATAAGGTCATGCACCATGAGTTGGGAGCAAAATGTGTTACATGCTTGAAACTACCAAACATTACACGTTTTCACACTTAAAGACACTATCAGTGATTTGCTAAATCAGAAAATCGAAAAAATCATCAAAAATCAGATTTTTGCATGTATGTAACAAATACATGTATCCTAATATACCCTGCAAATGATAAGAACAGAAACAACCTAATAAGGACAGAATCGGAAATTTTAGTCATTACTGTCCGTTCGGACACTTACTACAACACATAATTGAATGGAGAATCGTATCTTGGAACACTGCCGTTTTCTCCCTTTTCTGTCAATTCTTCAGTTGGAAAAGGTAACTTATGAGAATTCTACAGACTTATCCTTCACTTTGAAGCTATTCCTGCAAATTTCAAATATTTTTCAAATCACTGATAGTGTCTTTAAATGAGAGTAAGTCATCAATTGTTTTTGAGATACCTATAAAACTATATATTTTTGTAAAGCTAAAAATGTAAGGAAGACAAATATGCAACTTGTATGTGCATATACAGGGTGCCACAAGTGTCATATAGGGAGAAAAGGTGAAATTTTGATGTGAAAAGTAGTACAACATTTTGTGGCAGTCTAATTTGTTACCTTCAGTTATCATCATAGCTTAAACTGTTGTATGAGTCAAAATGAATGCCACATAAATAACAAACAAAATGATATGCTATTTATCTTAATACATGGCAGGGTTACAAAGATATAAAACAAAATAAATGCAAAAGCCCCGAATATCAAAAATCCCTATACTTTAACACGTGCCTCATCCGTAGGCACCTTATCCGTAGGCACCACCCTCTCAGACCCGACTGACTCAAATTACGACAACTCAAAAAAGTAAAAATAGCACAAAGCTAGATAAATTCCCTTTAAAATGAAATATAAATCAGCTGAATACCTAACTTGGTTCTTATGATACAATAAAAAATGTTAAAAAAATATTTGTGAAAATGTAACGCCACCCTCATTTTGTATACCCCAACTCATGGCGCATGACCATAACTAATGATCTGATTTAATTCCTTGACCCTGAAAACATATGTATAGACACAAGAATGAAATACAAGCCTTAAATCTCGAGTTATGTACAAAAATGTCAAAATGGCAGCCCATTTTGAATTTTTATGCAAATTAACTGTTAAGTTGACCTAATGCTATAACTAATGATCTATTCTTTGACCCTGAAAACATATGTATAGACACAAGAATGAAGTCATTACAAGCCTTAAATCTTGAGTTATGTAAAAAAAAAACGTTAACATGGCGGCCATTTTGAATTTATGCTAATTAGGCACATTTCCTCTCAAAATTCAGCTTGGGGACCAGAAAATTTGGAATTAGCATTAAATTTTCATCTATAAACACTAACCTAATTGCTTTTACTCAAAAATGCCTTCGTCATGTTGTAGGAAGCACTTTTTTGAGAAATGAAACCAGTCTATTAGTAGGGTTATAAACCAGAATCCCATTCTAGAAGTTTGGTGAAGGTTTGAAGATGTTTTTCTATAGTTTGAAGGGTGCTCTGAATCAGAATTTTGGGTCCAACCTCGGGGAAATGTGGGGAAACTTTAAAAAAAAAAAAAAAAAAAAAAAAAAAGGGGTAAATTTGAAATCATGTCAACTTGTTTTTAAATGTACACCAATATAATTTTCTCATTATAAGGATTTAAAAAGGTATAGTTTGTCTAGGTTTCGACCTTTAGTTAAACAGGTACAGCCCTATTAATATATTTTCAAGCGCCATTAGAAACTCTTACCCAGAGTTTTTCGTAACTAGAGATAGATACCATGTGTTGCGTCTGACCAGATAAGGGGGCAATGTACATTTAGAGATGGTGTGGGCGCATCCGGGCAGGGAGTGGGGGTGGGGGAAGCATAATGGGTATAGACATGTTGCAAATCATGTGCTGGAATCTCATACAATAATGAAACATTTCTAAATAAATTCCCCCCCCAAGGGCCCTTGGGTTGTTTGTTGAAGGCATGCTGAAGGGACTTCAATGTCTAAAACTGTTTTGATGTTGCACATAATTTTGTGTTATGTCAATGTGCTTGGAGAATGATTGTTGTTGATGAAGGATTCTGGTGGTGAGAGGATGCATTACCAATACGGGCAATGCATCCTCTCACCTACTGATTTTGATGATGGAAGTGAATGTTGGGATTAAATTAAGCATCACACAAAAACGGATTCTTGATGGTCGATCATGTTCAATTCTATAATGATTTTCACTATGTGATGATGTTCACTGTCACATGATGATGACGACTAGACTGTGCATTGTGTATTTAAGCTTACTTATCGGATTTTCGTGAACCTCAGAATTCTGCACCAGATGCATGCGTATTTACTGTACGGTGTAAATTAATGACCCGAAATTTTCCGATATTTGGATATACTTTGGCGTTACAAATCAACATTTTCTCATGTGCAGACACTGCTGAATTAGGTACGAGAATGACGAGATGAACACATGAACACATTCCTTTTCACTAAAATAATCTTTCGCATGGTCAAGTCCACGAAATTTACACTTTTGCGTAGCGAATAAACAACATACGAGGACGAGGCCGTATGAAGTCATGAAAACACCCATGACCGACCAACATTAAAGCACCTAAATTGGGTTCGCGGTTTGCACTGTAATTGCTGTAATTTATTTTGATATTTTGCGTGAGTTGCTATGTTGAATGGGGCTTGGCCACCACCGCCTGGAAAGAACGAGCGACAAAACATGTGATCTCACATGTGATGTGCTCTGGGACGTTCTTCATGTGCAGACACTGCTGAATTAGGTACGAGAATGACGAGATGAACACATGAACACATTCCTTTTCACTAAACTAATCTTTCGCATGGTCAAGTCCACGAAATTTACACTTTTGCGTAGCGAATAAACAACATACGAGGACGAGGCCGTATGAAGTCATGAAAACACCCATGACCGACCAACATTAAAGCACCTAAATTGGTTCGCGGTTTGCACTGTAATTGCTGTAATTTATTTTGATATTTTGCGTGAGTTGCTATGTTGAATGGGGCTTGGCCGCCACCGCCTGGAAAGAACGAGCGACAAAACATGTGATCTCACATGTGATGTGCTCTGTGACGTTCTTCGTGACGTCACGGCTCTATTAAATAAAATCATAAAATTCACTTTTTGGCTCAGATGTATGCTGTTTCGTATGTTTTTCAGCGTTTCCAACATTGTTGAAACGATTCTAAGGCGTTCGATGCGATACAATGTCAAAATGTTGGCTACATCATAGATATCCGGGGCATTTTAGGTCATTACCTGATATTTTACTACGAAAGTAATTGAGAGAGTTCCGTCAAAGCCCTAGTCATGTGCTGCGCCGCCTACGGTGGTTCCGGGAAAATTGCGTCAAGCAATATCTTGGTTCAGATCCAGGATGGCCGCCAAAATGTCTCAAAAAGTTCCAACAAAATGGAAAATTCGTAAATAAATTCACAGTTTGACTAGATATAATAATATAATATTTTAAGGGCATCGTAAACTCTTGTCAGGCATATATCTAATATCATCTTTCCAAGATGGCAGCCAATATGGACGTCTTCAAATTTCGTTAAAATCTACAATTTACCATTAGCATATATTTATATTATCCAGAAATCACGATAAAAGTACGACTTGAAGTATGAAATAATATGACCTTGGCTATTAGAAACTCATGTCTGGTATATTTTGGTCTGTTAACATACTTAAACTGAAAACTTAGAGCAATATGCCTTCAGATGAAGTTCTTTAAACCTACCAAATTGTCGTGTATTTGTTACCACTTGACCAACATCTTGAACAAATAAAGTAATACTAATGTAACTATCTAGTTATCAAAAACATGTATCATACCCCAATTTACAGCTTCCTTACATAGGGCCCTGAATTAATAACGATGAGTATACGACGTGTGAACATTTTTGTGAACCAGGCATGAATTGAGGGCGGTGACAGGGGATGTTCACATTTTTTTAATTAGTAAAATTTTACATAGTAATAAAATGAATTATAAACACAAATGAACACAAGAAATGTGTAAAAATATGCGTAGTACTTAGTTTTTCCAACAAATCTTAGTAAATCATTTTATTGCAGATAAATATTCTGTAAAAGGTTACATAACGATGATATGTAAATGTTTGCATAACAATTAGGCTTTTATTTTCTTACATAATTTGTTAAATTATTTACATAACTAATGTGTACATTTTCTTACATAACTAGTAAATAAAAGTTTACATAACATATGTTATTTAACTTTTTCATAAACATGATAGTGTTCTGTGCGAACACATGAATTATGTACAGTTTTACACAAGCTGTGTAAACATTTTTCTCAGTGTATGGGGTGGTACATTCAAAGGAAAGATCAATAAAGTTGTCCGTCTTCAGAATAGGGCTTTAATGATAATGTTCACATGCGCACAAGATCATTGTGGAATGCTTTGGTGTTGCCCGGTCGTTTTAATCCCGTTACTATAGTAGATTCAACCCATCGTGTCACCTCTAATACTTTTCTGGAGGTATGGTCATTGAATGAGGGCATGTTCAGTGGGTGGAAATTAAAATTCCACGTTAAATCTATTGAAACATGGAATCCGATACCAGACAAAATCAAATCTATACTTAATGAAAGCATTCAAGTCAACTTAAGCGTATTTTAGTTACATTAACTCTCAAAACATTCTGACTAATCGTATTTGCTTCAGTGGTATTCAACGTAACAGCCTGAGGTGAATTAATGTCACTGATTTGAGGTGTAATATAATTGAATTCGTTATAAAATAATGTATTATTGTTGTAGAATGTCAAATACAAGCCAAGTTGGTCCAATGTGATGTGAAAGGATGATTGGAGCTTGGAGGTCAAAAAACAACGGATTGAAAGCGATGTAATTTCAGGTTTGAAAAAGCGTGGTCTCTAAAGTTATAGAAATCCCAGCAAATTTTAAAGCACCCCGAACCATTAATTGAATTGTCTGCTACAAAAGGTGTGTGTACGTATTTCTCTTTGTGTTTTAAGAAAGCGAAGCCCACGGAAATGTATAACCTTACATTTAATTGGTAATGGTATCACGGAATTGAATTTCTCATATTATATTTTCCATAATGCTTTAAAATGGGCCTGATTCTCATTTGAACCGCAGACATGTGCAGCCCGATGTGCGGGGAATCTGAACAATATAGTAATGTCGTTTGCCTGTTCAATGTGTGCAAGCGCATGCTAAAAAAACCCTGTCCAACAATTTTCACAGTGAAAAATACAACTTGGATAACTGTCAAGGGCAGTTTCCGAGGCTCTCGAACAAACGACATCCAAAAAATATAAATTCTCATTACTAGTAATTACTATGTGTACTGATTAATCATTTTTGCTTTGTATTACATTCTGCTGCTATCGATCTATTTAGCGCCTTGATCTGGATGTAAAGGCGTGGTATAAAATAAGCATGTGTGTATAATAGCTTATAATATAGAGAATAACAACAAAACGATAACTTATTTTTTCTTATGGTAAAGCTTAAATAAGTTATTTTTTTGCCCAGACTCATTATGTGTGCATTATGCGACGCTCTAAACCTTGCACAGAAAAGAAATTGGATGTTTTTGAGTAGATGAAATTTGGAAGCTTCGTGCTAAACAGACTTACGATCTTCACCATCACCGCGCAAGTCGCATCGGTAGCTTAACCCTTCCAAGCTCAGTTCATGCTACACTTGTTCCAGTCTGTCAGTATTACCCCAATATAATAATACTCAACATGACCCAACGCTTTCTGGGTATAAATCTCATGCCCAAAGCACAGTTTAGAAGTTCACTATAGTCCATTCTAGCTAAATTGAAATTATCGACAGAAAGTGTTTACACAAATTGAAGGAAAGGGTATGATACCTTAAATTCGTGCATGATTGCCATTTGTCTCGAGTTTAAATACTGAATGTAATCGTTTTATTGTAAAATTACATTTAAATTTCATTAAAAGGGGCATTTCGTGATCAACAGCCTCGTCCCCCCCTGAGTTACCTCCAAAATTTGAGACTTTATATCATCTGAACCGTTTTATATATAGCATGTGTACCTAATCTTAATTGCAAATTCGATCTATTCTGAAAACAAATATGTACAATGGTCTATAGGGAACCGTGATAGAAACATTTGTTCATAACATCAAAACGCACAGTTAGAATCTACTGAAATTTTGGAGAAAAAATACCTTTTCTGGGAATATTTAGTGAAATATAAATTAAAAAAAAACGAAGAAGGAATTCAACCAAATATTTTGCAGATTATATGAGAAAATACAAGATTTATAATGATGCCACAATTTCAGGTTTGAGGAAATAGTTGTGGGTGACTTCCATATAGTTGCAGTAGAGTCCACTAAACCGCAAACCTCCCCTCGTTTGGTCATAAGTTAGCTTGAATCGACTACAGTATAGACAACTTCAAAATAGTAATAGATACAACAACACGGACACGGTTTCAAGATACATAGGATCACATTTAGTCGTGAAAATATGTACTGGAATCACTAGCATCGTATCGCAACTACTAACCGGTATCATTGTTTGATAACGATATCCAATTAATTTTGTTAATTACCTATCAACTCGAACGATACTGACTCCTGCATTTCATGATGAACATTTTGTGAATTCCACAAGTTCCACAACCATGACAACAGATGAATATAATTCAAAACGTGCTGTTATCTACCCTGGCTTAGCTGGACAACAGGTAGGATCCAAGTGTGTCCGGTGTGTATGTGTTTGTATGTGTGTGTAAGTGTAGAAGGCTAAGTTTTGTGTGTGTGTGTGTGTGTGTTTATGTGTGTGTTATGCGCGCGCGAGCGTGTGTGTATTCCCGAGGACCTAACACAAAATATTTTTTTTTCGAACCAATTATTTTCATCGGTAGTATAACAGTGCAGTATATTCCATTTTAATTAGAGGTTGTTCTTTTCATGTCCATATAAGTATATCGTCATGTGAGTGCAACAAAGTTGTAACTGACATTTTTAGCGAAAATTAGTTATTTACATATTATGTCATTACGCATAACTTTATATACATTTCAAGTGACACTCTCAATTTATTGCAGAAAGCTAATTAGGCCTATTTAGGTGTAGATGCGACTTTGTTGCACGACACGGAAATCATGTGTGTAGTTACGCCACTTTAATTAGCTAATTACTTCTTAATTAGTGGGAATAAAATATTTAAAATACATTAGCAAAATATACATTTTCATCTTGTGTAAGAATTATTTTCACTCGACACGGTCACCAAACAATGAAACACAAAAAGGCTTCTCCTATAAAATCATGAAAATGTAGATACGACTTTGACGTACATGACGATATACCATTCAAAAATTTGTGCGTGTGTTGAGAAAATGGATGTACCCCTTTTGCTTACGAACTCTTCATACATCCATATACGTTATATCCCATTACGATTTGGACTTTCGTTCCCTGATATTATGGTAAAGGTAAATCAAACATTTTCAATATTATTAACAAATCAATAATAGGAAGGGGTTACTAATTACGCCAGGGTATTTTGAGAGGGAGCCGATTATTATTATTATTATTTTCTTTGAGCGAGAATGGAAAACCTGAACATTTTCATCGCGGCGACTGAAAACATCATTGGACAAATTAGTCTGAGGGTGCAAAATTCTCTAAATTTGCATTTGATTGGCTGTAGAACACCTACCGAGAACGTTTAAGAGGTTTATTTGACATAAAAGTAAAAATAAAAAGCAATCACCGCGTTATGAACTTCCCGCTGCCTTGATCGGACTAATAAAGAATACTGCTTGGAAGTTTGTTGTGCACGGCAGAAACCATGTATTATTACAATGAAACGGCGTTTTCGACATATTCAGTTCCAATAAGTTTCAAATTGGGACGTATTTTTGCAGGAAATATCCTGCATATCTGTGTACCCCGTCCTAGAAAGTTAGCGTGACAAGCAAATCTCAGACACCTGAACCCCTTCAGGCATTGTGGGTACATGTGATACACGTACCGTACAGTCTGTACGGTATAAAGAACATTCAGTAGGTTGAAGTACGATGACGACCAAAAGAAAGAAAAAAGAAAGAAAAAAAAAATAAAGAAAGAAGAAGAAAACAATCGACATACACACTCATAGAAAACAAATCATACGGCTAGACATTTCTTTTTATTTGATTTCAAACTACGCTAATAACTCAAAACCCAGTCTATAGTAACCCCTTAAGTATGAATGCCCGATCTCTGCAATGATCACTGTCTCAGTTAAGATCTCCCCTGGACTTCGTATTTTGCCGATGACCTATTAACGTAAAGGGTACATAAAATAATCTTAGGTATGACCGTTTCGTGGCCTATCATGCAGTGATAGACTTAATAGACAATTATGGTTTTAACCACAGGGATTCCCGAAACATTGAAACCGTGCTATAGGAATGACAACAGAAGGTAAACCAAAGCTTCAAATGGGGGACGACACAAGATACATGTACAAGAAGCCTAACAACAGGCGTTTGTTAATCATCTGTGTTCTTTCATTGTTGTGCTGCATAGGACTACTCTTGGCTGTTAGTAAGTACCGGAGAGGTTTAATTTTTGCTCTACATTGTATATTCATATTAAGGTCTGGGACAATTTAAAGCTGTGTCTAAGAATTGTAACTAAAAAACAAACAAAACCCAAAGACTGAACAAAAAACAACTTGCTGAAATACCTAAATTAAATGTCAATGTTTTAGTTTCTGGTAATAGACCAGTTAACAGCAATGTTTGTAAACATGTTAGGGCCTGGTATCTTGAAATTGGTCGGCCTGACTGATATACACTGGGCAATATTATCTGTTAGAGTTTTAATACTATGGGCCATAACGATTCGCAGGCAACAAAAGAAGTAAGATAGGTTGTTAACTGGTCTATAGGCTATCGTATCAAAGGAAAAAGATGCTCGGATAAGGACTTTGGTTACGCATATGATGAAATAACCGATTTCTGCATAGATAAACAGTAGATATTATGCCTTTCAATAATGTGGGGTATGTCAAGCCTTCAAAATGAATAAAATGTCATCTCAATTTCCTTCCCTGAATATCAGTGACGAGTGTATGTACATCATAATACATTAACTCCAACAAATAGTAGCGATGTTAATTAATTGTATGCAAAACACTGTCGATTCTCTTTAATCTAGACGCGCAGATCTATTGCCAGCAATAAGTTATGGAACTTGGTTCTGCACCATGATAGGTTACAGCTTGCCAAACAATATTTCTTGCATACTTTTGGTTTTCCAATAAATGATGAAATATACGGTCAACTTCAGTTGAATTCACAATAGAAGCTCGAGGTTTATTTATTCGTGAACGAGGAAAGCTCAATCTAACTCAGGGTGGTGATAACATCTGTAATCTTTTCAACTGCATTGGCAATAAAATAGCTCTGGAGTTCCAGATAAAAAAAACAGAGAGCTTTGTCCGTTGAAGACTCGGCTTATTTTTTTTTTATATCAATAGCGCCATTTGCTGGAGTCAATGTAGTATGATGAACATTACAGGTCACTGATATTCAGGGAAGAATTACATATCATTAATTTTAAAGAGAGCTACTTTTAAATTGGCTACTTTTACGATTGACATATCCATTATAAATATTCTCATGAATTATGGTGAAAAAACGTTCTGGTCCCATTCAGTGTGTACTTAAAGTGCGTATTTATACATTGGTGCGATGGCCTATAAATGAAAATCTGATAATTTTTTTATTTTATTTTCTGGTAAATAAGGATAATCTGATATCAGATATTACTATTAATAAACGCTCTGTTCAACTATGTACAAAACATATTTATCGCGAATAAATTTGTTGCAAGGTGCCCTGTTGTTTTTTATCTTACCCCACTTTGTATGGTTTTAAGCCTAAAGTAAAAGTAACACCTTTAATGTGGAATTCATTTTATGCTTTTTTTTCAGTTATATTAGCCGTTTATTCTACAAAAAGATCGCCCGAGGTGTGCAGTACCCCCACATTGTGTCATGACAGGTAAAATTAAACGTTACATGGAATTTTGATATCAAAACAGGATACCACGACAAGGCCTAATACGAAAATAGCCTTTCTTTGCATTATTATGTGCCTAGATATTGTGTGTCTGTAACATGTAAGTTAGTAATTTGCGATTATAATAATGATAATCTTTGTTAATATCACATCATATATTCTTCTTTTTCTTCAACCGGTGTTTTTATGTTTTTCCTTCTTTTTTTTTTTTAATTCATATTAAGAATAAGAATAAAAACTGAGGCCAAATGTGCAGCTGGCAAAGAGAGGAGGCCAGAAGCAGTTCGTTTTCTGCTTCTGACATCAATGGAGTGATTGCAGATTATAGAGTATATGAATATGACTACCCAGTATCGTTACTGTTAACAGTTGTGATGTTCAATTTAAAAGTGAACTTATTTCCAAATATAAAGAATAGTTTTGCATTATTTATTTATACTGTAATATGCTGTTGATATCAATACGAGTAATTTGAATCATGGTGCATTGAGCCGTTTTATCATCGTGTGTTTGTTGATTGTATGGTCCCTTATTTAAGATATGTTGTAACATAACTTCAGGGGTTGACCCCAGTCTGGTCTTATTGGCCTTTTGGTCAACTCCTCCATAAATATTGTTTATGTAATTTGCTTTTGTGTAACATGATTTTTTAGGAAATAAAGTTGAAGAAGAAGTTGAAGAAGTTTGATGCACCTATATCACCAAAGCCAAAATTAACATACTCTAATAACTGTAATAATATCACACCTCTCATACAATAAAGCCATTTCATTTTACGGCCCACTTCGCCCAATCATAAGAATTATCTATATATGAGTACACAACCAATTCTTCATGGGAGTACCTTTGAAGTACCTGTTAAGTAGCCATGGAGTACCCACCCGCATGGGTACCACATCGCCGGCCGCAAAGGTGGGGGTAACCATCCACCTAGGTACACACGCAGAAGCTTAACCACTAGTCACCCCATGCGGGAGTACCTGCGTGGGTACTCCCATGCAAACGAGCTTTGAGCTTTGTGTGTTTATTTTAGTAATTTTATCCATTATTTAACATTTTGGTCACATATTTTATACGTTTTGACACAAAATGTCATATATAAGGGTTTTGGTGATGCTTAACTCAAATATGGATGTTACTAAGCTTGAAAATGGTCAGAAAGTAGTAAATAACAATGGATTGTTGGCGCCCCCTCGGCCAAGTCTGCCTACTAGGTAGCCGGTAGGGGGTACCTGTGAAGGTACTCCCGTGGAGTAGCTGCAGTGGTACTCCACTACTGGTGGCTTACATGGGTACCAGTCAGTCACCTAGCAGGCAACTGCAGAGTACACTAATGGATGGGTACTGCTAAGTAAACATAGCTTCTATCCATCCAGGGACAGTGACCCTTCCAAGTAATTTATTGTAGGTACTGCATCAATAGTGGTCAAGGGGGGGTGGTCCTCGGAAGTAGAGTAGAGCTAAGAGTACACATGGAGTAGCCTAAGCTCTGGGTTACACCGTGAGTAGGAATCTTGCTGTGTAAATAGGCCGAAAGTACAATTATTTTCTGTTGTGCGCGACAGAAAATCCGATCAATCCTCTCCATTGAGCCAATCAAGACAACAGGCAAGTCCAAAACTTGTAAATTTCCTTTTCTTTTTGTTTGTCCAATAAGCCTTCGAAACCTCTTTATGCGTTCTATAACCAATGAAATGTAAATTAAGAGAATTTGTGTCCTCAGATAGTTTTTTATCGTATCCGTTAAAGATCATTATATATCATTATTTTAACTGCTTCTTATTAATTCCACACCAGCATTGAATCGTTACATTGCTTTTAATTGACAGCTGGAAAAATACTGGAAACCATTGATGCAAAAATTGATCCTTGCGATAATTTCGTTGATTTTGCTTGTGGAGGATTTTTTAAGAGAAATGTGATCCCTGAAGATCAGTCTACCTATAGCAGTTTTGATATGTTGTATGTTAAACTACAAATCACTTTAAAAGGTTAGTGTACTTTATAGCTCATTGATAGAAATTACCTTAAACCTCCATGGCTGAGGGTAAAAACGCAATTTCACAGAGCTTTCTTTTATATTTAACGCGAAACAAACAAAGGAGTTAGCAGCGTCACGTGAGAGAATCGAAAAATGTGGAAATGTATTTTTTTTAACTTATAAATCAGGGACAAGTATGTTCAATTCCATATAACTACTTTAATGTAGAAAAAAACCACCAAAATAGTGAAAAAAATAAGTAGTTGATGAATTTTGTCATACCAATTTCCGCAAATAAACAGCTGATTGCGTTTTACACCAGTAATGTTTATGTTGTATGAGGTCAAACCGTATTGATCATGGTGCACAATATCACGCTTAAAATCTGAGATATTCACCTGGAAAGGCTTTTTTGATTTCAAGTCGGAATTTTGATACGCACGTATAGAAATTACAGAATCAGATAAAAAGTACCGCCTTGTGTTTAATACACGGATTTCAAGCCAACCACTTGCAGATTGTGTTCCCATATCCATGCTACTAACAAAAATACAAAATATGAATTTTGATATTTTTTCGATGTTTCGGATTAGCAAATCGCTGCTTAACCCTTTAACAGGACATTTCAACCATAAAATAGAATTGAGTGTCAAAAACAGTCTGGTATCATAATTATACGTAATTGTTAGTTTTTTAGATTGTCTTTAAAGGTCCCAGGAAATGCCAATAGAATTAATGTGGTTTGTGTCAAGTCTACAAGGAGGGACGAGAAAGCATTCAATATTTGGGTTGGTGATGACATCATTAGTGAAACTATTGATTTTTCAGAGAGTAATAGGAAATTCCAGGTGACTGGTGTGAATCTATTCATGGCACTGACTGAAAATCAATAGTTTCACTATAATGATGTCACTGGTAGTGTATTCTTTTTGTGGCCCTGTTTATAGGAATGGAATGCCCCGTAAAGATTGGAGTAGGTTTATCATATCATTTCCTGGGACTTTAATAATCCATTTTATTTGGATTTTCTGGGGGGTGGTAGTAGCACAGTACTGATTGAAATAACCGTAAGTAACAGAAAAGAGTTGATTAATATTCCATTTGGTGCGAACTTTATTTCTACAGTGTGAGTCAAAAAAAAACCCTACATTCAGAATAAAAAATAATTAAAATAGTTAAGAATTGTTTTTGCTCAAATGTTTGCTATAGTTATAAAGGAGGATAAACAGGCTTTCAGAAAACGTTTATTTGGTGTCATTTGGACTTTGTTTTTTTTTTTTTTTTTTTTAACCATAAAATAGAATTGAGTGTCAAAAACAGTCTGGTATCATAATTATACGTAATTGTTAGTTTTTTAGATTGTCTTTAAAGGTCCCAGGAAATGCCAATAGAATTAATGTGGTTTGTGTCAAGTCTACAAGGAGGGACGAGAAAGCATTCAATATTTGGGTTGGTGATGACATCATTAGTGAAACTATTGATTTTTCAGAGAGTAATAGGAAATTCCAGGTGACTGGTGTGAATCTATTCATGGCACTGACTGAAAATCAATAGTTTCACTATAATGATGTCACTGGTAGTGTATTCTTTTTTGTGGCCCTGTTTATAGGAATGGAATGCCCCGTAAAGATTTGGAGTAGGTTTATCATATCATTTCCTGGGACTTTAATAATCCATTTTATTTGGATTTTCTGGGGGGTGGTAGTAGCACAGTACTGATTGAAATAACCGTAAGTAACAGAAAAGAGTTGATTAATATTCCATTTGGTGCGAACTTTATTTCTACAGTGTGAGTCAAAAAAAAACCCTACATTCAGAATAAAAAATAATTAAAATAGTTAAGAATTGTTTTTGCTCAAATGTTTGCTATAGTTATAAAGGAGGATAAACAGGCTTTCAGAAAACGTTTATTTGGTGTCATTTGGACTTTGTTTTTTTTTTTTTTTTTTTTAACCATAAAATAGAATTGAGTGTCAAAAACAGTCTGGTATCATAATTATACGTAATTGTTAGTTTTTTAGATTGTCTTTAAAGGTCCCAGGAAATGCCAATAGAATTGATGTGGTTTGTGTCAAGTCTACAAGGAGGGACGAGAAAGCATTCAATATTTGGGTTGGTGATGACATCATTAGTGAAACTATTGATTTTTCAGAGAGTAATAGGAAATTCCAGGTGACTGGTGTGAATCTATTCATGGCACTGACTGAAAATCAATAGTTTCACTATAATGATGTCACTGGTAGTGTATTCTTTTTTGTGGCCCTGTTTATAGGAATGGAATGCCCCGTAAAGATTTGGAGTAGGTTTATCATATCATTTCCTGGGACTTTAATAATCCATTTTATTTGGATTTTCTGGGGGGTGGTAGTAGCACAGTACTGATTGAAATAACCGTAAGTAACAGAAAAGAGTTGATTAATATTCCATTTGGTGCGAACTTTATTTCTAGATGTTTTGAATAAGCTCTTTATTACAAATTCTCCTCCTCATTGTTTTTATTATTTCCTTTTAATATTAGAGCTGTTTGAAAGAGAGGCGTCAAGTGAAGACATCCTAGTGGAAAGAAAGGTTAAGGATTACTATGGTTCCTGTGTAGATTTGGGTATGAATAGGTATACATGTATGGATAATATTTTTTTCCTTTTCCCAAGTTTGGTTTGTACTGTCTGTCTGTTTTCCTTACCCTCATATTTAAATATACTTATTTATATATTATTATATCCTAGCTATCCATACTAGGCATGCTAGTACTTCGTCTGTCGAAGGGGGACGTGGTTTTTTTTTTTTTTTTTTTTTATATTGAATTTTAAGTTTTAATTCCGATTTATTTACAGTAAACTTCAGCTTTAGTTCTTCTTGCAATTTATGGACTTTGAGTATACTGTATTTGTGCAAAATAATTACCTTAGAGATGTAAAACAAAAATCTTTGAGCAGTTTAATTATGTTCATGAACTGAGACATTGAATTGGAGTGATTTTCAACAACTGACTCTTTATGATTGAACAATGGTAATTTAATTTTTTGAAGATATTTTACTTATAATTATGTTACAAAATAGACCATTTTATTCAAACTGATATGTTTTGTCGATACGAGAAGAAATCGATACCATCTTTTGAAATTGCATGTGTGAATTGTCTTTGCTATAATGTGTTATGTATACGTCGGTGTCAGTCTCCCCGCATTGTATGATATAAAATTGGATCGATTAAGCCCAAATTAATTGTTAGAGCTATGAGTTGCAAAAATATTGGGCGAGACGCAGTCGAGCCCAATATTTTAAAACTCATAGCGAGACCAATTAATATTGGGCGTAAATCATCCAATTTTATCATTATCATGTTTTGGATCCGATATTTTCACACACTTGGACTCCCCAAAACATGATAATGGCTAAAATCGGCCAAACTGAATTTGTAGGTCTCTCCGCAAAATTGACATAGTTTCTGAACCCAAAGTCCGAAAGACACCAAATAAAAATCTTCTGATAGCCTGTTTATCCATGTAAACAACCAAAGCAAACATTCAAGCAAAAATAACGTTTAACCTTTGAAGAAAAAATGTTTCCTGAATGTAGGGTTTTATTGACTCACACTGTAGATGTTTTGAATAAGCTCTTTATTACAAATTCTCCTCCTCATTTGTTTTTATTATTTCCTTTTAATATTAGAGCTGTTTGAAAGAGAGGCGTCAAGTGAAGACATCCTAGTGGAAAGAAAGGTTAAGGATTACTATGGTTCCTGTGTAGATTTGGGTATGAATAGGTATACATGTATGGATAATATTTTTTTTTTCCTTTTCCCAAGTTTGGTGTGTACTGTCTGTCTGTTTTCCTTACCCTCATATTTAAATATACTTATTTATATATTATTATATCCTAGCTATCCATACTAGGCATGCTAGTACTTCGTCTGTCGAAGGGGGACGTGGTTGGTGTTTTTGCATGAAAAAAAGTGTACAATATCAATATTCATTACATTAAATTTCTTTTGCCATAAAAAATGTGGTTTCGATAGGGTAAAAAAGAGGGGTGGTAACACGCCTTTGGTAGGCGAGGGCAAATACCCTGTAAACCTTTGCTTGCTCTTCAAAATATTACAATCATACTATTTCAATTTTACTATTAACAGATGTCATTGAAGAGAGAGACGCAAAGCCACTGTTGACGTTACTTCACGACCTTGGAGGATGGCCAGCTCTTGCTGACAACTTTGGAGGGCGGGAGGATTATTCGGATGTGGACTTCGAGACGTTGATGGGCCGACTGGCAGGGGAATTCTTCATAACCAGTCTGGTGTCAGCGGCGGTCAGAATAGATGACAAAAATTCTTCACGGCACGTGCTGGAGGCAAGAATTGATCTCTCTTTCACCAACACCCTTTACACATTCTCCTTGATCACACACAAACACACCCACACACACCCACACACACACACACACCCCCCCCCACACACACACACACATACACACATGTAGACAAAACATGATATTTGTTTAAGCACAATAGCACAATAGGAAAGAGTTCCATATGTACCCCCTTTTAAAATTCTACCTGAAACAAATTATGTTTATTTATGGCCTTACACTAACAATTTCCCTAACCCTAAGGCCAAAAATAAAAACAAATTTGTTACATGTATAACTTCAAAGAGGTACATATGGAACTCTTGCCGCACAATATATCATGTAATACACAACCAAAAGTTCAAATATACATCGTATTACACATTTTGGGCCGGATTTTGGGATATAATTGGAAGCGGTGTTTATTTACGCATGTTTTGATACCTCATTTGTGACGATCGACAGAGTTTTGTATAAGTTATGCCCACTTGACCGAACCCACCCCAGGATTAAAAAGTTGTAGTAAAACCTTTTGACAGTCATATACTCTTTCAAGCTTCTTCTCTGCATGACTCAGTGGCGTAACCAGACCTTTGCAAATGGAGGGGGGAGGGGGAGAAGGGGTGCCGAGGCATTTTCTGAGGGGGCGATTTTAGTCTCCATAGACACTGTACAAAATGTCAGTTCATTTGGAGGGGCTGGCCGAACTACATTTCTGCTATCTTAAGCATCTCTCATGACCATCACATTATGCATTAAATTTGTTTTTTAAAGTTCCACTTCCATTTTTTTCCTGACATCTGCATAAGGAAACTTGCTAATGCGAATAATGAGTGATGTGTTTTTGGGGGTGTTACTTGAAGGCGCACAAGACTCATAATATAACGTTACATTAAATGCAAATTCTACATTGGGCAAGCTTTAACAAAACCATGAATCTTCCGTTTATAAAGACATTGTCTTCTAACAAGAACACCGCCAGATCACACACAGAAAATACTAGATCGGGAACAGATCTAATTTACAAGACTGCCGTATTTTTATTGGGAATGGATGTTATCCCCTTAATGACCCCCTTGAGGTGACTTGAACTTTAACCCCCTGTACTTGACAATGATAGTAGACACGTACATGGCACTATTCCCGGTTATTTCACATTGGAAGGCCTTTCAGCATCCAGCAGCCGTTGAATTATTTCGGGATCCCCGTAATAAGTATTCTAATTACAAACTTCTTTCGTTTGTGACACACAGACATTTTTCGAGCTTAGCCATTCACATTATAGTTTTATTAGCCAGTTACCAATACAAAACCGTGTAATGTACAATCTCATTTTTTGAAAAAATTGGGGCGCTCTTCAAAAAATGTGCTAATATTGCTTTAAAACGATATTAACCCTCGTCTACCTGATCATTTTTGTAAAAACTCCCGAAAGGGGGGGGGTGGGGTGGTTACCACCCCCCCTCTCCTGTGCTTTTTTTGTACTGAATCATCCTATCCATAAATTTGGTAGCAAGGATATATTAGAGTTTTCTTCTCTTTCTTCTTTCCATTGGTACCCAAAATTATCCCAACATTTTCCCGTTATGACGTCACTATGACGTCATTGTTGATTAAATACGAAAATACTGAATATGGGGGGGAAAATTAATATTTCGCATTTAGCGACTGAAACCCCTCATTATAAAACTACATGCTATTACTATATAAACTATCCATGCCATCAGTAGAGTCAAAAACCGACTTGAATTTTCAACATTCTACACTGTGTGTCTACTTGGAAATTGGCAGTTTTTGCCTGATGCCGAATTTTATGACGTAATTGTGATGATGCTATGCATGTTGGTATCATTTTGTTATCAATGAAAGGTAGGACCATAGCTAATTTTTGGTACCAAATCAAGTGTCTTTTATATTTCTTCTGTGTCTACACGGCTAGGGCAGTGGTACTTCTCTCCCTAAAGGGTGTGGGTTGCCACCCCCCCCCCCTTCCTCAGTCGGGATCACCCTTTATCTTACCTTACCCCTGGATTTGTTTTGGATAAAATGACTGAAAATTCATTGACAATTAACATTATCCTTGGTCACAAAAAGTGGTGTTTTACCACCCCCTTCTGTCAACGAGGGTAAGTTAATATAAACCTATAATTTATATACCTAACCGGGTTCTACCTTTCCTGAAGCTTTAGTGTCTGCGCAAAGCTAAATGATAGATTAAAGTCCACATGGCTCGCCGATTTCAAATAGCATTGTCACCAGAAACACGAGATTTTTTCCGATGTTTCATTTGGATGTTTTTATTGGCAAATGTGCCCAATTTAGAGCTCATTTTGGTCGGTCATTATTAATTTTACAGACTTTATTGGGGCTTAAAAGATCACGATTTTAACTCTCACATGAAACGGATTGAAATGTCGGCGTTTCACGTTAGAGGTGGGGTTTTGGATCAGGTATGCATCAAATGAAAACTGTTGGCCACCCCTTTAATGCCGAACCCTAACCAACGCAACCCATATTTACGCTACAATCACAACATGAATTTTTACACTAGACGTCTTTCCTACAAATGTGTTTGAACACACAAATCCTAACAAGGGAAATACTAATTTGTTTTTAGATGATCGCCATATCCTGCATGAGGTCTGAATTCCTACCGTGATGAACAAATTCCCAGTAAGTATTCAATAATTTCCAATCATGTACTTAAAAAACAATATAATTTCTTTTTAGAAATGTTGAAAATCACTTTTGGGGTTATATCCCTAACCACCCTTAACTGCATTACATGCACTTGTGAAAAAAACATCACGGTGTGACCAGTGGCCCTTGTTTAAGGTGGTAATTGTCCCTGATCTAACAAGAAAAAATGACGCTACCTTCATTTTTTGTTTTTTTTTGCGGTGCTCATCATCATTAGGGATATCAGTGTTTCCCAACCTTGGGGTCGCGGCATTGGCAGTGGCGGCGCCAGACCTTTTTCTGGAGGGGGGGGGGGGGCAAACGGAGGGCAAAGGATTTTTTTTTTTGTTTGGGGGGGTGGAAGTGAAATTCAGGTCTGGGGCGGTCAAAGTATAATATTTGGAGATTTTTAACCAATTTTGGCCCAAAGTTCTCTGATTTCCCAAATGCGGTATATGGCCCCAAAGCGCCGAATTTTCAAATTCCCCCATTTTTTCTTTTGGGCCGCGGGGCGGGGGGGGGGGTGGGTAAGAAAAAAAACAAATTGGGGCCCCATGCCCCCCCCCCCCCCCACCGTGGCGCCATCACTGGGCCATTGGGTTGCAAGCCTCAACCTTTGCACTTTGTGAATCCTGTATAAGTCAGTAGTGCCATTTGAGATGGCTTGACCAAATTTTGTAGGTCATATTAACAATTTGTTGTATTAGTTATTTTCTTGTTGCTACTGTCGCTTTTAGATATGATTATTTTTATTTCTTTGTTTTGGTTTTTGTTTTTATTCATTAACATTTTGTGATCCCACTTTATCGATATGCCTCACAATATACCTAATAAATATCAAAATCTTTCAAACCTCGTAAAACAATCACTATACGCACAGAATCCCACATCCTTTGAATTACCAAGCATACCAACTTTTGTTCAGAGGAATGTTTTTGGGGTGTGTTTGAAATGACATGGGTTATCCTATCCTCCCAATAGTACAAAAAGGCCGTATTTGAACTATATGGTTGCCGTGGCCCCTCACATGGGAGCAAGTGAAGAATTAAACCCCGAGTACGAAATGCAAGCGGTATTGGACCTGAACAAGAATTGCAAACGTAAGTTTTTGTTTGTTTTCGTTTTATTTTTATTTTTGTTTTGGGTTGTTGGTAGATGGAAATATACCTTTCTAGCCAAATCTGATTCCCAATTGGTATTTTGGCCTCCACTTTTATTTCGTTTTGGGCTCAATTTTGAGGCAAAATTATAGTCATGTAGATTTTGCGATAGAAGCTCAACAAGTTAATAAGACATCTTTCACATTACGAATATATTCTGAAAATTAGTTTTATGATTATGCATGGTTTTATAGAGCATTTATGGCGGCCATTTTGAATTCTGCAGGTTACATGAAAAAAAAAATTCGATTTTTCCTTTGTTGAGGCCAAGGTCTGTGAATTTGTTTATTAAAAGGGAGGAATTCTGTGTTTTTGCGCACATTTTACAACGGAAATATGCATTTGTAGCCGATTTTTTAGCCAAAATAGATATTTGGCAGCCATTTTGTTTTAAGTAATAAAAAAAATCAGGGTGGCCCAAAGCTTATTTAAAACAATATAGTTTATGCAACATAAAAAAATAGTGGCTATGTGGCAGGAAACTAGATTAGTTATGACCTGGGATGTACCTGTCTTCATGGGTCTACGGCGGTCCGGAAAGTGTGTAGTCTGTGTCACAGACTGCGAAAGATATTATCTAAATAGCGATGTTGCGGCTCCCGTCGTACGGTACTTATACAATAGGCTTCTTTTGAGGCGCAGCATCTAACTTGAAAAGAAGCCTATTGTATGAGTACCGTACGACGGGAGCCGCAACATCGCTACTTAGTACTGCGCGAGAGATTAACGTTACCAGTCCGTCATTGCGAATGCATGCAAATGAAACTAAATCTCAAATATCTCCGGAAAACGAATGGGTTCTATGGAGATTTTTGCATCAGAGGGTCCGTTACTATGTTTTGTTTTGAATATGTATCGTAATTGGGTCTGAACCTATAGAACCTAGCAAGAAAATTGAACGTTTTGTCGGGTACTTCGGTGCTCGCAAGTACGGAAAAGTGAACACGCAATGTCTGCGGGCCGCATCCCTTTTTCCCACAATGCCTTTTGGTATTATTCCAGTCTTGAGAATTTTCAAACGCCGGTTTCAATTTACGCCAACATTTTTTTTCAATTTTAGAAAAGGATACACGTACTTACCGGACCGCCGTATCATGGGTCCATCTCAGGCTGTCTACAGATTTAATCACTCAAACCATTTATACTCGAGATGTGTTACATTATGAGCTAACATTATAACAGTGTTTATTTTCTATTGGATTCCAACATGCTTCTTATAATTAATTCTTTTTCTCATTAAATTACTTCTGTGTAGTATGATATAGTTTGTACAGTGTGAGTCAAAAAGAATAGGACCGTAATTGATTATTTTTTATCAAAAAACTAATTGAGCTTGATAAAAAAGGTTTTACATATTCGAAACAAGCATGTTCTTCCGCTCATTAGAAAAAAAAAAGAACCACCGAAATTCATCATTCCTAACCATTGTTATGCCTGTTCTGCCAAAAGAACCCATTTATCCAGCTGTCCGCGGAATGCTGAATGTTTTGAATATGTGCGAGCACCTGGGAAGTTATTTGGTCATTGAAATGTAAACTCTAATGGTACCCGGCAGTCCTTCGTCTTCCTGATGTTTCATGTTGTCGTTTCCTGGTGGTTCCATAGTCATGGGATTTCCTGACCATTGCTATAATAACCTGTTTGCAAGTTGTACGGTTTGCTTGCGGGAACTGCAAGGCAAACTGTCTCTGAACCTCAACGGGAGAACGGGTCTGCAAGTAAGTTTCAACAATTACAGTTTGTTGTACATCTTGATATGGAGGGGCCATGATCGATACCTAATACCTTTCCACCAAGATGCCATGTAAGTTTTGAAATATCTTCAGATTTGTATTTTTCATTATTGATTTTGTGCAGACCATGCTAATCTGTTTTGAAACTCGCGGTTTTAAATCTCATTGACATTTCAATGACCCAGTCATTTCCCAGGTACTAACACATATTCAAGCATTCAGCATTCCGTGGACAGCTGGATAAATGTTTTTTTTGGCAAACAGGCATAATAATGGTTAGGAATGATGAATTTTGGTTTTTTGTTTTCTAATGAGCGGAAGGACATGCTTGTTTCGAATATGTAAAACTTTCTTTTTGACTCACACTGTAAAAAATGTATTTTGTTCTCCTGGTTAGTTGTCTATCGTTTAGGAAAAATGATGGAATAATCTATTTCGTTGGAAATGAGTTTTTAAAGGCATTAAATATACTGCCTTAATATGTTTTAATATGAAAAAAAAATCTTATTTTGTACTCTTTTTCACCTAGCTTACAATTCCAAGCGAAGAAAGACGTGACGACGAGGCCATGTACAACCCAACTTCTATCGGAGAGTTGAACGAATCCTTGCCGCAGGTCCTCTTTCTTAAGTATTTCAGAAAATTTTATCATGCATCAAGTTAATTAACGAGATAAACCTTTTTAATGATTATCAAATATTTAATCGTGGTGTAGGGATCTGTCTTTAAGTGTTAATGATCACCTGCTTTGTCCGCCCCATACACACACATTGCCTTTAAAACGTCTTTGTTTACGTAGCGTAAGAATGTTTTATGGTTGCTGTGAGAAATGCGCTTACGACTATCTCAAGTGCACTGTTCCCAAACGCTAACGTGGTCTTCACGATCATAATTTTGCGAATGAATCCTTGAAACGATGAAGTTTCGTTTGAGCTATATGTTTTCTCAAATATTATGGTCTAAAATGGACCAAGTAAATCTTCTGGGTTCTTACTTTTCAAAATTGATTTGTTTAATCCGAATTTGCTGAGTTTTTGTGAAGCATTTTTGATTTATTTACTTTATATTAGATTGATTGGTTGAAGTTCTTTGATGTTTTGATGCCATCTGAGACTAAGCCACTATCGCTTACAGAGAGGGTTATAAACCATTCGCCAGTCTACCTTACCAAAGCAGTGCAGTTAATGTTTGTCGAAACACAACCACGGTAACTAAAAATTAATTAAACTAAACTAAAAGAAATGTGGGTACTCTCAGATCCCTTTAACCGGCGTTTGTGACGTTTTGATACAAAACTCAACTCAAATACACTGTTAAAACAGGTGATAATATGTATCCGACGTTGGGCAAACAACGAGCAACTCAACCTTTGGGTAACCAAATGAGCCCTGTACAAACTTTGTCTTGGCCCCCTCTCCTTAAGGGCACCATTTGTAGCACTTACGTATCACGTTTCAGGGCCAGGGTCCCAAACATTTTGTACTTGAGATGTATTACAAATGTCTGCTAGCTCCCAGGCTATACGTTCGACTACTTTTATTTCTTTTTTTTTACATTCGTCTCTTATTTTGTCTTCCCCTTTTGTCTTCGCCGTTTCACCTCATCCTTCTGCACAGTGTAGTTGTAAACTACTTTCTTTGGAAGTTAATAATGGACCATGTCTCGAATCTTAGCAAGCGGTTTAGAGATGCTCAACAAGAATACTACAAAGTCATGTATGGGATAAAAGTCTGTATCCGCAAGATGGAAGAAGTGTGTTGGTGATTCAACATGCGAATGGCATTTGCTACCGGAAGGATGTATGTTGCTGACAATTTTCACGGCGATAGCAAGCCGAACGTAAGGGGAAAATCGTAACTATATGTGTGCTTTGTGAGTGTGTGCGTGTGTGTGTGTGTGTATGTTCGCGTGCGTGTGTGCTTGCGTGTTTGCTCGTGCGTGTGTGGGGGATACGTGTGTGCTTGTGGTGGGGGGTGGGGTGTTCTAGCACGGGTGCGTAGGCGGGCGTATGGCATGGGGTGTAGGGGTTTGTGTTTATGGGTTTGCAATCTTGTAAAGATATATACTCCATGCTATCTAGCATTTGTTTTTACAATCAGGGATTTCATTGACATTACTCGAATCTAAAACCTCTAATTAAATCCATAACAACATGTCATATTTGTGACAAAGCGTAAACTTGTCAAATGTGCAATGTTATTAGTGTTTATAATGTAGTGCTTTACTAGAAATAGTAGGAATTGCTAGAAGGGGATGTTTTGACCAGCATGTGAACTTGAATTTTAAACTTTATTTCCATATTATCAAAGAGCATAACACAACATTACATAATTATATCAAACAATACAATTATAACGATAATATGGAGGAGGCGTCAAAAACGCCATACAGGCCAGAGTGCAAAATAAAACATACAGATTAAATGATCATGTAACCAACATACATGTATTCAATATTATTTAAAATAATGGACAGAATTATGATAAATACTACAAATTAGCTATAGGTCTTGAACCAAAGTATCTGACCCTAGCGATATAGTTATTTAGGTCCAAGGAAATCACCTCTCACTCGTTAACTATTATTTTCGGTGGAAAAAATGATGGCTAATTTGAAGAAAGCTTTTAATTGTTAATTTAAAGAGATGTTGAGAATATAAGAGTGAGGGATGAAGAAACTAAGGTTGTTGCAAGAGAAAAGGTATTAAATTTAATGATTTTTATAAGCAACCCGTTATTTCGATTTAATGTTTATTTAAGCGGACAAGATAGATAAATCAGGTAAGCGCTCGACTCCAGTGTATGCTCATCCAATGCGTATAGGCGTGCGTTTCGAGCCCTGTGAGATTCACCTGATCTTGTAATTTCCATGGACAAGAATTAACCCGCTTGGTTGTCTCGATTTACCCATGCGCTATCGGGAAGCTGGTCCCGGATGCGATGGTTATCTCGAGTTATGTTTGATGATAAGGGAAAGCGATGATCCATCTGCTGCATCCCTTGAAATAATGCTATAATGGTTTATGGTATGGTGGGCCACGTGATCAGCGACCATTTGTGAAAGCGCCTAGAGCAAATAGCATAAGGCGCTATATAAATCTTCGCTATTATTATGCCGGTACCCATTATACACCTGGGTAGAGAGGAGTAAAGTAATTGGGTGGTTAAAGCGCCTGGATCAAGGGGAACAATTGGGCCACCTGCTCTGCTCTTATTAACCCTAATACCTACAACCAACCCACCCAACCACCCAACCCACCAATCCATCCCATCACCATCGATATGACAACATTGTGTTTGTTATTTTTTCAACCTAAAAGTACACTGAGACAAATGTACATATACAAAAACAACCTGTACTTCCGATATTGAAAATATTATGAAGTGTGATTTTAGACTGTGTTTAAAAATCCGTAAAATTACGGTTCAGGAGCATCCAGACTGGCCAGTAAATTTATAAAGTGCAAAATCATTTTTAATAATATTTTGCTGTTATTTTGGCCCATCATTTACTGACAAGTATTATTGTGCCCTTGTTCAGTGTATATTTTCTGACCTGAAAAATATCTGTAATAATGTTCTTACTGTCTATTCATGTTCAAAATACAAGAAAAGGAATGCTAGCCGAAAGGACTAAATACGTTGGTGTGCAGATCAGCTGGTCACTTTGAAATTTGAATCAATGTAAACATCAGATACTATGGACACAAACGCCCATTTTTCAGATTGCTCTTACGGGGCGTTAAGCGTATTCTTCCGTTCGCTTTTATGGTTTTATTCTCCTCAGTTCTTGACGGCCCTGTGGTTGGTTATTGAACTCTTGAAATTTGGCTTTTTGCACCACAGACGAATTTCGATTATAGTATGCCACTTTATTGCTTCATCATAAATAAGACCTTGATTTCTAAGCAAAACACGTTATCGTTTATTCAAAGACATGTGTACATTTGTTAGCTAAAACACCCTGATGATTTTTTATTTTCTTTTAAGCCAAATACAAATCTCAACTTAATTTGGACTATAGAGAGTGGTGTGTGTCATTTCAAATGACGCGCCAATTTATTGTTATATTTCCCGTTAGGGACGCACCATTAGACTTCAAGGGGGGGGGGGTTTGGAAGTTTGGGGTGAGGGCAAGTTTTTTTTTCGTTGGCTTTTGGAGGCAAGTTTTTTTTTTCTTCAAGTCATAGGCTGGATTTTTTTTTGCCTACTTGAGATGTGTTTTTCGTAATAAGGTGCGGGTAATTTTTTTTTTTTAATGGAAAGTGGGGAAAGTTTTTTTTTTTTTTGCTCATATGGTGGGTGAAGGTTTTTTTTTTTTTAGAAAACTTCCAACCCCCCCCCCTTGAAGTCAAATGGTGCGTCCCTTACTTTTGTATAGTGTGATGCCGTGAGCGTACAAGTGGGATATCCTGATTGGATTATGGACGATGACGTTATAAATGAGTACTATGCAAAGGTAAGAAACATACTTGCTACGTTAAGAGGTAAAAAAACTTTATACTTCTGTCCGTCTGTCAGTCTGATGTCCTTTAGCGGTTTGCCTTTGTCTTAACGGCTGGTGATGCGTGACAAACAGCACCCGTAAGGTCGTATAGTCGTATAGTCATAGGTAGTTTGTTTTAGTCATGTGAAAAAATCGAAAAAATAAAGTTAACGTTTGTATGCAATGTTTGCAAAAACAAGCATCTTTGTGATATTGATGTTGATGTTCTAATTCAAAAGTCAACTCTAAGTTAAGTTGTGATGCAAGTAAAGAATATTTTAACGCCACGTTATGGCAAATTTGTGTATCCAATCGAAGAATGAACTATTAAATATTCCACATCAAATTCGTTTTGCGCAATTTATTCCTGCTAATAAAGTAATAAAATCGTGCCAAAATTTAAGCTGTAATGAGTTAATAACATATATTGCATATATCTCATTTTGTTATCATTTTCCATTATATTTTTAGCTTGAAGTTGTTCCTGACAAGTTCTTTGAAAACAACTTAAATGATATCCGTTGGGCCGCTCATCAAAATTTGGTCAAATTGAGAAAAAACCTGTCGACGAAGATGAGTGAGTGAGTTTTTATTGTTTCCCTGTTTTTTGAAGTTGAACCTAATACTGTGCAAAACATTATACAATAATCGCTATAAAATAGAATATTTATTGAGCGCATAAAGAGTGATTTGATAGAAAAAAGGCTTATATTAAGCATGAAAATGAATTACAATAAAAAATTAAATATTCGGTTTGACCATGCGCTATTTAAAATTCGCGCAAATGCATGACGTGTTTAGGACGGTTTCTAAACTCAGACGCATTTGGCTGGCGTCTTATTGCGGTTGGACCATATTTCACCGTTTAAAAGTGATTGTTCCGATTTATGTCTATTGTGTTTACTTGATACGAGAACCTGGCATCTGCACATGGATACGCCCATCAAGTACAAACTTGCGGTTTCGATGGTAGAAGCAATAATGCATATTGCTAAGTCCTAATATTGTGCCAGCATTGATGGTTAACCAATACGGTGTTTTTTTGTTATATCTTTGGAATGAAGTGGATTTGACTGGCTCAAATTTCAGGACAATAATGAAAAAAATACGACCTTTCATCTGACATCAAAATCGATACTACTTCCGGGTATATTTTTTTGGGGGGGGTCTCAAAGACGATCGGAACACGCGCCTTTAAAATAATAACCGGTTTCAAAAGCAAAGAACTGGGCCAGAGGGTGTGTTGAGGCCATCCCACAATGTAACAGTTTGGGGAAATTTCATCTCAATAAGACAATGTGATCTCACAAAGAAAACTAACTAGAACAAAAACAAATACAAAACAAACAAAACGACAAAACTAAACTAAGAAATGATTTACATTTTGTCTCATATTCAGATGGTACGTTGGACCGGCCGTTGTTAATGCCTTTTATCGTGCATCTAACAATGTCATTGGTAAGAAATAAAAGTAATATTTTGATAACTTGGAAATAATAAAATATAAAAAAAAAAATGTTTTATGGTAGTTATAATTAGTGTTCACTCTTTGCACGGTTTCGCCATTTCGGGGAGACCCCGCGAACCGACAGTAACATGAATGAATGCATGTACCCAACTCCATTGGCCTTGCAAGAGGTGAATGCACACTCATTGTTTGCAATGCCAGATCGAGGCTCTACTTGCAAATCACCACCCGCACAAGGGTGAATGATTACCCTTTGTTTAGAAATGTGTATATCGACAGGTGGACTTTTGTTTTCCCGAGAAAAGGGCATTAAACCCTATTTTGGGGGCCCTTTTTGAGCTCTTTTTAGGGGCTTTTGGGAATGGGGACTTCCGCCCCTCGCCCCCCCCCCCCCCGATTACGGGCGTAATGATATCTTTAAAGGCAGACTTAGAGATTTCCCGCGAATATCCTCGTCATTTTTGCATGGGCATAACATTTGGTCATGTACCAATCACTATGCGAAATAGAAAATTAAAGTCTTTCATACAAACAAAAATCAAAATTTTGTATACCAAACATAAAGGTTTAGCCTACTAATCAAAAACAAATAAAAATCTCAGTCATCTTAGCAGCTCAGGTTACTAGCTTTAATTTTAGTTGACTATTATTAATTAATACACACAAAATATGTATATTCTGAATCTCTGAATCTGCCGTTAAATATCCATCAGCCAATTCTCGCGATTTACAATATAGTGGCGCCGCTAACGATTGCCTCGGAAAGGCGATGTTTTCCCGATGCACCATGGGAAAAAAATCGACGTAATACAAACACTACACAGGAGCAGGTCGTCACTGTTCGTTTAGTTTGTTAATTTATAAATGACTTTACCTTTTTCTTTATATCGACAACACTGGCTCTTTTGTTGAGCTGTTTTTAACATATTTTACTACCTGCGTGTTAATCCAATATTGACTGGGACGTCGGAACTGGCAAGAGCAACCGCCGGCGTCGAATCGAAAAGAGACGCATGTATCGTGAATCGCGGCAATTTTTATATATATGCGATCCTGGCTCGACTTCCGTTGACTCCACTGCTCCAATATATATTTTCAATATCCACAGTTTTCCCAGCTGGAATCCTGCAGCCCCCATTCTACCACGATGATTCGCCCTGGTAAGTAGAAGATAAATTTGGAGTCATTTGATGTTGTTTTGATACTCGGTATGGTAATCTTGGTCATAAGAAAGGTCAATTTACGTTTCCTTTCCTTTCCTATTCTGTTTTTTTTTTTTGGGGGGGTTTATTGACGATATGATTATAGCAATGATGATGTTAATGGCGATGAGGATGATGATGATGACGAATCTCGTCCCCATTTTCTAAACACTGTATTTCACAGTGTAGTGAGCTTTTGCGTTTAAAATGGCGGCCATTTTGGAAAAAATATGGCTTATACAAATTGTCATTACTTTTAATTTTTCATGAGCTATGATCGCAAATGTTATTATTCCGGCCCTGGTTGTTAGAAATCTAAGGCCCCTTTTCACCTATCTTTGTCAAAGACGCCTTAACATTTTGTCTATACCAGCCGTGACGGGTTCGCCTAGGGCGCGTGTCTCGGCGAAGCCTCGGCCGAAGGGAGCGAGGCCTTTTTGCGCAAATAGGGATAGTTGTGTGCAAACATAATGTGTCAATCAAAATATTATGTTGTCGTCGCATAGGGGAATGTACCTACTAATAAATTGATAGTGCCAACATTATCTGTCAACCGAAATCTTTCTTTAACCTCAATGCCAATGTCAGAAGGATCCGCAGGAGATCCCCATAAGAGGGTGCTATATCAAATTCTTGACAGGGTCTGTAGCAAACTAAAAATAAAGCGCAACGCCTTGATGAAAGGCTACTTTTCACCTAATGCCGCAACTCTAGTGTGAGTGTGTATAAAACTCTGCAAACCTTTAATTTGCATATTATATGACTAGCTTTGTACTACTGTGACAGTCAGATCAGGTTCATCCATCGTATATTCGTTTATGTAGTGCACGTTAGTAACCATTGGTTACTGGTTCAAGCCTTGGATCATGCACTTGTTCCGAATTATGATAAAATTATGTCATAGGTTTTGTGTTGTGATCACTGTGAGTTAGCTTGAGCCACTTGACCTGACAACGTGCTCTACATCTGTAAACATTTAGTGATGGATCCATTTCAATGTGGTATGTTTATGTGGAGAAGATTGGAGGTCAAAGATCATTTAGAGGTTACGACCAGGCGTATTTGTTGTGCGTGTAGTTTATTCTTCAGATTCATACTTGGTATGCTTATGTACTGTAACAAGGTGGAGGTTAAATGTCATTATGCGTCACTTCTGGTCACTATTTGTTTTCATGTTTAACGCGGTTTCAATGTAAAGTAGATGTAATCTTTCGGTCTTTGACAGATGAGGTTAAAATTTTGGTATGCGCATTGGCTTAAAAATTCAGAAAGGGGTGCTCTGTTCATTCACGAAAAGAGCCCCCCCTTAACAAAAGAAAATTCCTGAATATTTTCGCCACTGGATGCGTATTTATTGAAAGGGTCTATATTCGGGTACATGTGTGGAGGTCAGAGATCACTTACTTGGGATCATTATGTTTTCTTGCAGCTTACATTAATTACCTGACATGATTGTTTTCTCAAGCTTTCACTGGGTATTTGTTTTTGTTTTACAAGGTATTTAAACTATGGCGGAATAGGAATGGTGATTGGACACGAGATAACACACGGATTTGACGATCGTGGTAAGTTCATCCATTCACAATAAACTTTCTCTTTGACTATACATGCTTATTTTGCACACGTGGTTCCTCGCTTTTTAGCTTTAAACTGACATACCAAACATAAGGAGAAGTCCCTATTAGTTCCGTGTAGGACTGGACATATCATTCTTCAGACTTTCTACTGTATACTTATCAAATTGTGGACAAACTCAGGCAGAAGATTTCCTTTGTTATACATTACTGACCAGGATTTACTGAGGCCATACCTTTGATGAATACTGTGGAAGCGTAAAGGTCATTACATAGTGTCATGCCGCTTGCCGCTCAGCGGCAAGCCGCTTGGTGTACGCCGCTTGCAGGATTGAGCTATAATAGTCAAGCGGCGCTATCGCTTGAACTACGTAATCGAGCGGCACCGCTCGAAAGTTGAACTCAAGTCAACTCAATGCGATTTGCCGCTTTGGGAAAAGCGGCAGCCCGAGCGGCAGGAGCAGGGAGATCGATTTATCGGCTGACGCTTTGCCGCTTGGGTCACCGCTAGCGATTCTGACATGACTGCGTAGTGACGTAAATTTCATCGAGAGCGGCAAAGCGGTAAGCGGCATGACACTATGTAATGACCTTAAACCATGTTTTTTACCCTGGTAGGTCTTCCAAAATCAGTTCAGTCTCGTCAATGATCGATTTTGTGTTAGGGTCGTTGTAATAAGTGGTGGGCCTGTTAGGAATTTCACCGTATAACTCCACTGCATACTGTGTTAGATCTTACGGCCGCCTTTGATACTATTAATTTTGGTTTAAAAGTTGCTGAACTCAACAGGCTTTCATCATGCAATATGCGAAATTTGATGCAGTATCACCCAAAACACGCCTCCAGTAATTCATATGTGACACCATGCGTGCCTTCATACAAATACTTTAAGCAACTTTTAAAATCAAATTAAGCGTATGCCTGTACACCAATTACACCAAATGCCGTCCATATCACGAGGTGATCAACTATGTGATTTTAATTTAACGTGGAAGAGTGGTTTTATCACAACAGGTCGACAATACGACAAAGATGGTAATCTGAGACAATGGTGGATTTTTTTTTTTTTTTTTTTTGTCACCGCTAGCGATTCTGACATGACTGCGTAGTGACGTAAATTTCATCGAGAGCGGCAAAGCGGTAAGCGGCATGACACTATGTAATGACCTTAAACCATGTTTTTTTACCGGTAGGTCTTCCAAAATCAGTTCAGTCTCGTCAATGATCGATTTTGTGTTAGGGTCGTTGTAATAAGTGGTGGGCCTGTTAGGAATTTCACCGTATAACTCCACTGCATACTGTGTTAGATCTTACGGCCGCCTTTGATACTATTAATTTTGAATTCACGAGGTGATCAACTATGTGATTTTAATTTAACGTGGAAGAGTGGTTTTATCACAACAGGTCGACAATACGACAAAGATGGTAATCTGAGACAATGGTGGAGTGATAGGTCTATTGAAAACTTCAAAGACCGTACCCAGTGTATCATAGAGCAATACAATGGCTATGTGATGCCAGAGAATAATAAGACGGTAAGGTGTTCAACGATATATTATCGCTTTAAAGCTTATTTACCTTGGCAATTAAAAACAAAATCCACACACACAAATGTAATTTTCATTAAGATATGACTTTAATTTTTTATCGGGCAACATAGGTATATAGCTTTCAGAAGGATTGATAATTGTCAAATTTCCTTGGAGGGGGAGGAGGTACACGAAGCAGTCAATGTAGCATGCGCAGGATTCGAAATACACCTTAATATTTATAATGATGCGCATCCAGCTGAGGGCTACGAATCACTAGTAAATATATGCCCCCCCTATTCGGTTAAATTTACATGTTTCTATCAAAACTTTGATCCCAAAGGCCCCTCGGCCAATGATTGTGCCCCATCTGTTGTCCATCAAAGGACGCGTGTTCACGACTGGGGTAAAACAAAACAAAACAGAAAAAAACACAACACACACACAAGACACAGTCCAAAAACAACAAACAAAACAAAAATAAAAATAAAACAAAATCAAATAAATAGGTCCGCAATACCATACCAGTAATTATTTGAAACGAACAACTAAAAACCAATTCAGTTGACATTGGTGTTAGATGAATAGTATTCTACTTTGAGACACCATGGAATGTATTTTTTTTTTTCAGTTTACGGGGTCAGTTACAATTTTGTAATCCAAGAGCTTTTCCATTACATTTGTGCAAACCATAGGAAATTTGGTTTTTTAGGGAAAATTAACTCCTTGAAAAACAAACACGGTCGTATGTATTTATATTTTGTTTATTATCATTGTATTATTATTATTATTATTATTGATCAGCCTTTACTTTTTAATACACGGGATTGGCAATACTTCTATCTTTCACTATAAATGATAACAATCTGTGACGATTTTGTTTTCAGCTTAATGGTAAACGAACACAGGGAGAAAACATCGCAGACAATGGAGGATTAAAGGAAGCATTCAAGGTTTGTGATAGATTCTTAAATCAATTATTTTAGATTTAAAATGATATTGTTTTTACTTGTTGCTAATTAATAAATACACTGTTATTATTATTTCAGGCATATATGGAGAACGAATATTCTAATATCAAGTTGCCTGGATTGACCGAATATAGCCCAGAACAACTATTTTACCTCAATTATGCTCAGGTAATAATTACTTATTTTATTTACAACGATAACAGGTTTAGCACAATGCATTTTGATATATTAACCTAATATTAACCACCCCTTCGATTTCCCTTATTGAACATCCAATTCCTATAAATTTGGTACTACAGGATGGCATAGAGTTTTTTCCTTTCCATTGGTAACCAAACTTAGTACAAACATTCAATTATGACGTCACTATGATGTCATTATTCAAGAAAGCATGAAAATATTGGATATAGGTTGGAAATTGGTATTTTACTTACTCATAACATTTCATGGCCAAAACGCTCTGTATATATAGAACTAGCCACTGTCCATCATATAGATCAACTGGATGATCCAGTAAATGTACAAAATGTCGTTTCTCATTTTCTGTCCTTAGTTTATTTTAAAATTTCATGGGAGTGCATCAATATTGATCCGGCAGTACATAATAATACTGTTAGCTGATTCAGAGTAAACCGCCAACACAAGGGCTGAATAGCTCAGTTGGTAGAGGGCAGGTCTCGCAATCCAGAGGTCGCTGGTTCGAATCCCGCTTCAGCCAATGATTCTTTACTCTGGTTTTCCTCGATTCCAAATGGGAGGTGATTTGTCGGTTAATTTATTCGTACAATGAGTGTCACTCCAAAGAAGGCCAATAAACATCTACCAACAATTATTGCTTCACATTTTTTCCACATGCTTAAAAAAAGTAGATTACTTCAGGTCCCGATAGCCCATGTCCGTCCCTTTGGAAATGGCATTGCTAACAGATTTTGGAAACTGCATTTCTGAATTATTACCAGGTGTGGTGCGCCTTGTTTAGACTAGAGGTTGTAGATAAAGCGGTCACAACGTGGGTTCACAGTCTTCCTCGTTACAGGTAAGATGGCATAATGCGAGAGCTTTCAATAATAATAATAATAAATAAGAATTAAGTAATATCTATATGGTGCTCTAAAGAGAACACAACGCCTTACAACGTTGGTGCAGTATTTATCAAAAATACAAAATCAGAATTCCCCATTATGGTAAACATCATGTGTTTTCAGCAGCTTTTAAAAGATATACTGGCAGGACTGGTGGACGATGATTTTTTGATTTGAACTTTTGGATGGCTGTCGTTGATTGAACGTTGATTATAAAACAAACAACGATTCGTTTTCGACACTCTACCAAAAACTAATTTACTTTTTGGGGACAGGAACAACCAATGTATTATTCTCGGGCAACTATTATAATGTAAGTATGAAAATGAATGTGCGTCAATCCATTCATTGTATTCTTTACCAAAATCAAATTAAAAATGTTTTTTTTAATTTTTCTTTTTTTATTAAGTTTTTTGAAAACCAAACTTATTTTAATTTCTCCAATAGATCATAGGACCCCACAAATCCACAATCGTTGCTTGAGAAGCGTTCAACTGCCCAAAAGGGAGTTACATGAATCGACCATCTGAGGCGAACTGCAGGTATTTGTAGAAATAGAAATTGAATAAACACATTGACATGCTTTATACCAAAATGATGCATTCACAATGGAGACAAACCATAATTATGGAACCCGTATGAATATCGAGGGGCATTTTACTTGTGAGTACTTCGGGAAGCAGCTGGTCTGAAGCTGATTCTATCCGGCCATTGAATACATGGCTGATTATGATGACAATAAGGGCGCAGCTATCCTTATCTATCTCCTGTAGGAATTAAAGTAAGTGGCAATAAACGAAGATAGTGGCAATAAATAAGTAAGTCGCAATAACTGTATATAAGTGACTGTTATTGTTTATTTGAAACGTCCGAGCTCCCACCTTAAAATACCATACGCCAATTTATGTGATTTCTTGTAATTTGCTCAAATCCGGAACAAAAAATTCCACATGACGTACCACGACAAGCCCCCCCCCCCTCGACCCTCCGAATGACTAACTGAAGACATTATTTCATCAAAGCAGCAGGTTTGTACGTGGAATATCTGGAGGTCTGGATTCCGATTTTATTTCGGCACACTTCAGGCGGGACTTCAGGTCTACCCCAGGGGACAAAACCCATTAAGCACCCCTCTGCTTACAAGGGACAATTCCTATTTACGGCACGTGTAAAAGGAGACTAGTGCCCTAATAGCTCATAATCCGGGCTCCATAGACGAATGGAATGAAGCTTGCGGGAAGAGTCAATTCTAGTATAATACCCAGTGACATATTCTTCACTGATCGCCGTTGCAGGGAGACAAACTATATTTAACCCTAAGGGAACCGAATCTCACAAAATACTAACAGCCACGGTGTGATGAAAACAATGTATAGGGAGGATGAGCGATGTGATGACGTTATTCAAACGAAGACACATAGGGGCACGAAATCGGGGCCAGGGCAGCGACACCGTCGAAGCGTGGCATCCCGTGTACGTGGGATTGGGGCCCGAAGCGCCCTGAGTTCGAGTCCCACCCGATTTCGCGTGTTATTTCAGTTCATTTTCATCGTTCGTAGTCAAAAACGCGTGTTACCTTTGACCTTTTTTTTTTTATCGATGTAGCATGGCTGTCAAAATGAAAAACCCTCTGAACATTAGCTGTGACCACGGTAAACGCCTTCGTTATTAGTTGAAAGTTTTTCTTGCAAATTATATTGCCAAACACGTGACCCGTGATCTTTGATAATTATGAAAAAGGGATTCGAAGTGAAAAGTCAAGATAAAAACAATAATAACATTTTTAAATATAATTCTTACGGTTTTAATTATTTTTAATGCTTTAACACTGGCCAAAAGTATTACAACACGCAAGAAAATTAAGAGATAAGAAACCGCCACTCCAATAAAACCAAAACAATGGATTGAAACAAAGAGGAAAGGGCTACATTTTATGAAGACATCCACAGAAATTGCACCAGGTATCCATATAACAACCACTGAATGGTTATATTCAGGGACAAGGCCCAGAGGAAGGCCAGCAAGTGGTGGAGGATGGCATGAAGAGGACTGTCGAGAACTTATAGATCTATAACAGTAGTGAAGCAATTAGATTTATCCAGGACGAGAAAAAGTTGGGCAGGAAGGAATGTGTGCAGAGGATGGTATCACTCAATCTCAAGAATTACGTGATGGAAAGTTTTTTACAGGGATGTTGAGACCTTGGTCAAAAATCGGTTTTGTTTTGAAGGGTCAACATTTAATAAATTTCCTAAAAGAACATATCAATCATTGATTTTATATTTTCCTAATATTTAAAATATTTGATCGTATTAAAAATAGTATTTAAAACACCGACCTTAGAAATACGTGCGGTAAGAGGTTTAACTTATGTCACTTGGTAAGACGGTCGTTCCTCAACATCCCGCTTATTAAGACTGTAAAAGTCTGTTTAAAAACTTTACTAATTCCTAAATCCGTAATATGTAATAAACCTGAATGAATTGTTTGGGTTAGTGTTAGAAATTTTTACAATTTTGACCTCAAAAAGAGCATTGGGCCTGTGGATGATTTTTCTAATCTTTATAAGCTATTGTCAGTGGGGACTGACAGATGTAATAAATAGCCAAACGTAAGTCATTCAAATGCAATTCATGATGGGTGTTCCATGTAATTGGATTTTGTGGAATGAAGCAATATTATACATATTACAATGTAATCAGTCAGTCGTCTATATGGACAATTCTGAAAATAACGATGTTGTTTTGAAAAAGGAATCGGGGGAGTTTTGGGAGGCCAACCACACCGAGGATATGAATACGATAATTATAATGCGATAGTCTTTAAAACAGCGTGTGGCAATTTACGCACTTTATGATTAATGCCCGGGTTTCAATTCAAAAGTTGACGCTACATTCACGCATGTTTGTCAAAGTTGCGTCTCGTTACGTACGTTCTTTACCTCAACGGGTTCTACTTTTTTCACTGGCTGGTTGACAATCCTGTTGTATTTAAGATACGGTTAAGGTTTCACAGGTTTTTCAAAACACTCATCAGATTTGAGACAAATATTATTTTTTGGCCTTATTAAACGGCCTGCAATTTCGATTATTATACAAACTAAGTTTCTATGCCAATGAAACGGGGAATAGTATTCTGCTGATGCTGTTTAGTCTTCTCCTTCTTTTTCTTCCGACCATCGCTTTTTCGCCTTCTTCTGCAAAAAGCTGTGGCAGATATGGACCAAAATCGGTCAGAGAACCACTGAACCCAAGCTACAGGCAGGGGTTGGTTGCTTGTACATGTTGACCTTTGACCTTAGTTACATATATTTAACAAAGTTTTAAAAAACTAAAAATATTTGGAAAGCCTACTTCACAAGATAAGGGCACTACTGCGAAAATTCTGCATAGCATCGTCATGCAAGTGTATACAGCTGGTACACAGAAGTAATTCGGAAAACCGTTAACATTCAAAATGCGCATATCTAATATTAATAGGCAAAAAATGCGTATCTCAAAAATCGATAAACACTGGGATAGGTGATGTCTGTGAAAAGGCAGTTGCGGAGAACTGCGAGACGAATATTGTGACAGAATATTGGCCCCAGGGGTCACGGGTAGATATGCAAGGAGCTAATTAAATATGCACAAACGCTATAACTCATCAACCCAAGTAGATATTTATGTAAAATGTGTTACAAGAACCACTGAGTGAAAGATCTATTCTTACTGTGCACAATATGGGGTCAAGGTCAAAATGGGGTCACTAGGGGTCAATATAAAAGAAGCTTAATCGACGTCGACATAGCTATGCCATCTTGTAGGGATCAATGAAACGTGTGAAAAAGTGTCCACAGTACCCCGCTCTAAGAGCCATCGTTTAAGGGTCAAAGGTCAACATGAAATGGTATCTAACTATTATATATGCCATCGTGTAGGCCTCGATGCAAATATGAAAAGGGTCAAAGGTAAAACAACAAATCGACATTGTCACTTTGACTTCATCATACGTAACGGACATAGTCTCCGGAGTTGTATAGTTATAATTTAATCATCGTTGTAGATTATGTGTTTACATGGTTTTATTAATTCACACGATCATTAAAATATGCTACTATGTGGATCTCAGGTATTATTTAGGTTCTATGAGTAAAAGTAAATTTATCTGAATATATGCGACTTCAGTGAATGTATTTGAGGGGGATGGAGAAAATTTGGGTGGACGTGCGTGTTTGATGGTTTGAGGTGATGGGTGTGATTGAAAAATGCATTTGGTCGACAATATATGAGAAAGAATAATTTTGTTGTGTTTTATTTCTTGTTAGTGAGATTTTATCAGTTTTTTTCTGAGATCAATATTGGAATATTTAGGTAATATGGCAGTAAAGCTCATTATGTCTGTCAAAAGATTACCAGACTATTTAAATGTTTTGCATTTTATTGATCAAGCAAGTATCCTTGATATGACTTAAGAAATTATTTTGCACTGTCTAAAAACATTTTACGTTACAAAGCTAATATATTTGGTAAAGAACACGTCATGTTATTTAAACCTTATACCCAAACAATTTTGGTAAGGATTAGTAACCGTGGTACCCTTAACAAGGGAAAACTGTTCAGGAATCTGGTAGGTTTTTGAAAAACTTACCAAGCGGAAAACAGTATGGAATCCGGTAACCATTAGCACGTCATCTGTAAGATTTCGAAGTTTTGTAAGGTTTCGGGTATGGTTTTAATAAAAACCTACCAAGTGAAAAAAACGTGAGGAGGAAATCTTATAGGTTTCAACAACATTGAAACATCATATTGACCAAAGAAGAGGCACAGAAAATGGACTAGTTATATTAATAAAGTTACACTTCGTCGCCCACATCACGTACTGTCTGATCTGTCAAAATGCCGTTTTCGAGAAAATCGCCATTGAAATTCTACCGGGAGATTCATGTTTGTACTATGGAATTAAACATTACAATTTACTTTTTAATTTTGCATTATGAAGAAAACATTCTGAAGTTTAAGTTTTAACCTTCCTGAGTTTTTGAAAGTGCAATTGTTTTCCGGATCTAAAGCTACAAAGTCATAAGTCTGTATGTGAAACGCAAAAAAGTCGCATTTTCACATAAGATGCTAATTTCACCGTTATATTTCAATGGGTTCAGATAGATCTCTATGTGAAACACGGAATGTTCACGCACGAGGCAGATAAGACGCACATAGATCTGTATGTGAAAAGCGTAAACAGCTTATTTTACGAACAGCGTTAATTCTACGCCTATTGAAATTACGTGTAAATGAAACATACGACAGAATGTGAAATCGCGATATGCAGTTTTGAGCTTATTGATCAAAATTCTTAATATCTCACTAATTAGGTCACTTTCAAGATTGTAACTTTGTGCATGCATAGACCATAACATTATAAGTACATATGCAAAATATCTAAAAAAAGTCCAAAATGTCAGATAAGACAGTATGTGATGTGGGCGACGACTTACTTAACAAAAGCCTAGAGATTTATAATATTCCACCTGCTGCACCACTTGGCAAATCGTTATTCCTTACATTTTCAGTACCCCTGCAGGTTTTTAGCCATACATTTAATAAAACTTAAATGCCAGCATCGGTATTTTACATCTAGATGTCTGTATAAAGTATTTGGCAATATGGCAACCTTACCAAGCGAAAAAAATGGTAAGGAATCTGGTAAGGTAACTAAGGTTTTAAAACCTTGCAAAACGAAAAAAAAATATAGTAAGGAATCTAGTAAGGTTAAAATGGTAAGAAATCTGTTAAGGTTTCAAAACCGCAACAAGCGAAAACAATTGATTTTGTTACGGTCACCTTGACCAAGGCCAAAACCACCTCAAAACTACGGATTCAAACTCCTGAATAACTAGACAATACACTGTGAACTTGATTACAAATTTTAAAACAAAGTATTTTTTTAATTGTGTGTTTAAATCAATCTCATTCAAACATCGATTAGGTATCAATAATCAAAGATCAATCTATAATAAAGTTGTTAATTAATGAACTACTAAACCTTACTAAAAGAAAAGTTGGTAAAGAAACCTGGTAAGGGTTTTAAACAGTGAATACACCCTTAAAGACGAAATTTTTGGTAAGGAACCTGGCAAGGTTTTAAAACCTAACGAAGGAAAATTCTTGCAAACACAATTCACACACTTCCATTTTTCGGGAGTTAGAAATCTTCGTAAATTTACATTCACTGTTAGCAAATGCTTGTAGTAGTACAGATTTGTTGCACTTTCTTTGCGGTCAAATGGCCACCTGAAAGAACACTGGACAAATGTACAAATACCGCCTTCACTGCAAAACGTTTTAATAACATGAATAACAGCATAACATAAAAGTTATTCTTTTCATTGGTATCAGAAAGTACAAACATCCTTATTATGACTTTTTTATTTCTCCAAAACATGGCACTCATACGACCTGTGTATATTAAGCTATTTTTTGAGCAAAATAAACTTTCACCTATGTGCACTGATTTGTCTATGGAGCTGCAGGAACGCCAGTTGCAGGGGCGTAACAGGTGACACTCAAAACCGAGCGGACAATTTCCCGGTTTTGAGGCAGGTTTTCCCGGTTGGATGTGAATTTGAGGCATATATTGAGGTGAAAATTCCCCAATGAGGAGATAAAAAGGGCTGATTTAGCATGATTTTTTTAGCTTTTTCCCGGCCAAAGCTCTCTGGCAATATTACTTCCGGTACTTTTTAAGGGATGTGACCGTGATATGATGTCACAAAATTTAAAATCTAAGCATTCAAGTTTATGAGGCGAGTCCTCGACGAAAAACTACAACAATGAATGAAATTGTCAAGGGAAAAACCATTTTGATTGAAAAAAAATACATTTTGATTGAAAGCACAGATGAACCCCGTAAGAAAAAGCGACGTTGAACACGCTGAAAATACATACTAAATTAAACATAAATTACAGTCACGAAGTACAATAGAGTTCATATCTGGATCTCTGGAAGTCCACTGCCGTCAGAAATTACTACAACATTATGTGTTGATTTATTTTAGCTTATCTGAAATTTTCACTGAATTTGGTTGATTAAGACATTCATTCGCATATAGATTTTTTTTGCATATCCGTAGGAACATTCATGCGGGACAGCGACTCGCATATGGATTCTTAACCCATTATTATATCTTACCATATGTCCATAAAGCCACATAAAGAAGGGTTTTGAAATAGGCAACCAATGATCAAAAAGTTGGGACGAACTCTGGTCACGACGGCATGCGAACTCTAAATGCGCAGCTTTATTTTGCAAGAACTGGAGCCTTTTAAGATCCATTTCAATGGCGCCGTGTAGTATTGAGTTGGAATAGTCATGCGGGACAAGACCAAAGATAGTACAGCGTGGTTGCAAGCATCAAAAGTGATATACTTACGAATACGCATAAGTTGTCATTTACACTCTTACAGATAGCTCTAATCTGATGCGTATTTATTTCTCACACTGATTAATAAAAATCATCGGCCGCGTCACATATTGACGTATTCGACATTTTGGAGAAATTTGGCATATACGTTTGTAATACTACTCTACAAATTCACCAAATTCAAGCATCAAAGTGGCTTAACCCTCGTCTACCGAAGGGGGGGGGTGGTTACCACCCCCTTCAGATTTTTCCCCCAGCTTGCTAGAAAACCCCTTTTTTGTGCCAAATTATTTAATGTGATTGTCAATTGACATTTTCCGCTCCTTTTTCATCCAAAAACGAACATCCACCGGGGTTTAGGTAAGATATACGGCGGTCAGGTAAGTAGGTAATCTTAAGTGTTTCTAAAATTGAAACAAAAAAGTTGGCGTAATTTGAAACCAATGTTTAAAAATTCTCAAGAATGGAAAAATATCGAAAGGCATTGTGGGGAAAATGGATGCGACCGTAAGGATTGCGTGTGCACTTTTCCGTGTCTGCGAGCACCGATGTACTCGATAAAAGCGTTCATTTTTTGTCGCTAGGCTGCACCCCCCCCTGAAATCAATTTTTAATAAAGGCCTCTATATCAGAAAAAATGCGTAGAAAACGATTAGCTATGTTAAAAAAATCACAAATTGTCCCACGTGCCATTTTTAGGTAAATATATGCAAATTAGGATCGCCATTACAGAAAAATATAGTTTTCACCATATCTCAACAACAAGAAACAGAAATTGTTCTTCTAGACCCATTATGAACGCTTGCCATGTATATCTGTATTGTTGTTTTGCTTCGGATCCAAGATGGTAGCCAACATGGCCGCCTCAAAGATCTGCAAAGTATAAAAGTCGTAATAAAAAAGTCGTAAAGCCTGTCTTATTTAGTCGATAGTCATTAAATGAGAGAAAAATTAATAAGGTTAGATGTCTGCGACTATTAAAAAACTCATATCTGCTTTTTTTTGCTTAGAAAGTATATTTGATATTCAATATGGCGGCCAATTTGTCCGATTCAAAATGTGTTAAAACTACACCTAGTATCTTATTGTCCCAAAATTAGGATTGAAAATGTGAATTAAAGTTAGGAGAATTATGGCGTTTGAGCAATTAAAACTCAAAGCTGGTCTTTTGGTTTGGTTGAATTATTTGGAACTTAAGATGCGTGCTAATTATCACCGAGGTCAAAAATCTTGAAAGCGGCTGTAGTAGCCGACATACCTTGAATTTAAGAACTTACTACTGGAAACATGAATAATAAGCAGTTAGAATTATAATGATATTAGACATATTTTTAATTGCACTTTTATCATTCTTTCTGGGTGTACGCTAAGGGTCTAGATGAAACAAACATATGGTAATTTTGAAGGTGTTCCCCAAAGTGTTTTGAATGTGGCCAATTGACCGCATCTTAAATTTTAACAAACAAAAAATTGCCAGATGCGTGTTTATATTGATCTCAAACACAATATATCTCATACTGTATTTAATTTAGACTTTTATTATATTGTGAGTATTGACGTATAAAGTTATATAAGGCAATTTAATGGGTTCAAAACGATTCTTGATGGCGAGAAATTGGTCGTTGCATTGAATTTTCAGAATGCACGACATACAAACAAAACATATGAGTTTCTTGTGGGTCACAAAGACTATATCCCGTACTTAAATTTATAATATATTATTATTTTTTTACTATAACTTTTATTTTTTTTATTTTTTTTATTTTTTTTATTTTTTTTATGATTACAGATCCTTGGAGCGGCCAGGTTGGCTGCCAGCTTGGAATGAAAGCAAGATGAATAATACACATGTAATCGACAAGAGTTCACAATGGCGCAGAAAACAAACATTTGTATTTTCTGGGTTGTTGAGATATGGTTTTTCTGTAATGGCGATCCTAATTTGCTAATTTACAGAAATAAAATGGTAGATGGGACAATTTTTGATTTTTTTAACATAGCTAATCGTTTTTACGCCGTTTTTTCTGATATAGAGACACGGTTTTAGAAATTTATTCGGGGGGAGGGGAGTGCACGAGACCCCCTTCTACCCACTAAACTTACTATAAGTTCAGACCAATGACGATGTAATGGACCCTCTGATGAAAAACATTCATAGAACCCTTTGGTTTTCCGGAGAATATTGGAAATTTAGTTTCATTTACACACATTCTCTATTAGGACCTAGTCGCTCACAGCCAGTGAGTAGATAAGTAATATACTTTTGCAGTATGTGACACAGACTAACCAAGGGACATCCTTTCCGGGCCGCCCGCCGTATGGTTAGGGGTTGATCCAAAGTGAGGCTATGGGTACCAAGTACCAACATGCCTAGCCAAACAAGGACATTCACAAGCATACAAAATACTGTGAAAGTGTAATAAGAGGGATTTTCTGCTCAAATACACTCCCACCACAAAATTAAAGGATATGACACAAGAGGGCGCTGAACCCTTTTTTCTTGGACCAGAGTTAAAATATTTTTATCATTTCATGTTGAGATAGGTTTAATAGAATACAAAGAAACCCAGCCCTAATGAAAATAACCAAAAAAGTAATGTTGCCCTCCGTATAGCCCACTCCTATTATAAGGAGACAAATAACAGGAAAGATAGATCGAGGACGCCAGAGATTAACATATATGCAGTGTCTCGCAGCCTGGAATGGAATGGAGAAGATCAAGCTTCTGAGATTGGCAATGGACAGGGAGGAATGGCATAATTCCATGGTCGCTAAGACGTCAACGTCAGTAGCTCGATATGGCACTTGAGAGAGTGAGAGAGAGAGAGAGAGATAAGAACACAACTTGGCTCAAGCAGAACTCTTGAAGAAAGGGGCAGCAGTATGAAAAATTGAACCCCATATTTTCTGATAATATTTAATCCAAAACAACAAGAAAATCAATGTTAGCAGAAAAATCCTATATGGAAACTGTATATACCATACCACAGTATAAGAGCTACTTAAGGGTTCTTGTCTTACGACGAATTTATAAATTACTGAGTGGTCCGCTTTATTTGAAACCTACCGCGTTTTTATATTAAACTTCAAGATTAAAACAAAATTATTCAGATACGTTTTTCGAACCATTCAATCTTCTAAGCAACGTATATTTTTCTGAAAATATGACTTTCATAACTTACGTAAACAATCTGCAGATCAGGGGTGTACCCAGGACTAGATATTGAATAATATTTTGGCAAATCCCCGGGGTGCTCGAACTGCCTCTTGACCTCTGCTGGGTACGGTGGTGCAAAATAATAATCAAATAATCTCGAATTTATTACCTTTATTAATTTTCTGTTAAATCTATCAATTTAACATTCATACATCCATCTCGCATGATAGAAGAAACCCCCACTCTTTCGGACCTTTAAAGTTACATGGACCAAACGCTAATAGCTTCATCCCCCCAAAATTTTACCGGAAGTTGTCAAAATGTTGATGTCTGAAGAAAGCCGTTAATTTTTTTTCTCATTTACCCTGTGACATCTTAGGGCTCAAAAAGTGATTTGTTGTTATGAGTAAAAAGCGCCTATAGTTTTGGTCGACCACTATTAATATTACACAGTATAGACCAGTTAACACCCTACGTCACTTCTTGTGTTGCCTGCGAATCCATTCCTGCACGGGAATCGTTATGGACCCATAGTATTTTAAAACTATAACAAATACAATTGCCCAGTGTGTAACAGTCAGTCCGACCTATTTCAAGATAACCAGGCCCTAACATGTTTACAAACATTGCTGTTAACTGGTCTATTCACACGTTTTAGATCTCGTTAGAAAACGGGGTCATACCCAACCGAGCAACTTTGTTGAGAACCAAAATGCGCATCCCAAAGTCACATGTGTTGTCAAAGAATGGTACAGATGTATATCCCATTCAATATTCAAAATCAAAGCCATGCTTTGATAAGACGAGGTTCCCTCTGAAAGGGTCTTTACACACAACACATGCTAAGTAAACGGTACATAGCATACATGCATGATGTACACAGCAGCAATACTTGAAAAGGAAAATCTGATCGTCAAGTAGCTGTACAACCTTCTCTGTCAGAAAATTATTTTTAAGCTGTTAAAATTGGTTTTTGTTAACCATACCTGTTATTTTTGCTCCTGAAAAATGAACAGACATGCTTTTTCACCTCAAGATAAATTTTTTAGGTTGGTTCCGATTTTCCGCCGGGGAGTTTTAAGTTTTGTACATGGAAGTCTTTAGGGCTTTTCTTCTTTCTTGCTACTTTTGAAAAAAAAAAAAAAAAAAAAAACATTATCTTCATCCTGGATTTTGCTTATAAACTCAACAATTAGGTGCTTTATAAGGTTCAGGCCAAATTTGTACAAAGAAAAAAATAACAAATTTATTCTCAATGGGCAGAAATATATATTGCCAATCGCTCTTCAATGAGGCAAGGCAATGCACAGAACAACCAACACAAGACCACTTGTTTGTTGAGTGAGTGAATTTGAAGGCGTCTATTGTTGTAAGATCAAGCCTTTGCAACCAGTTACAATAACTTTTCTAATACAATGTGAATGGTACTGGGCCGTTTTTATACCATCAGGTGGCAGTTGTGGTACTATTATTAACATATAAGTTGCAGGCAACTCATTATGGTTTTTTTATTATTATTTATTTTGTCTTATTTACCTGGGTAGATAATTCAGTGTTCAGACCCTGCTTTCCAATTATGCCCAGGGATCCAGGACGATTGGGACAGCCAGGGGTTTTCACCCTACTCGTATTCGACACTGGCTGCGATTACATGCGTGATTCTCCATGTATATGGTACCGACGACTTAACGTCCCCCTCCGAATGACTGGTTATTCTCAGGGTCGTTTGCCAAGTCCAAATTGAAACCAGGAGAGGGGAATTCCCTTTTAAAATCAAATAGTTTCTTACAAAGCAATCCAGAATTTGGTACCCAATAAATCCCAGCAAGTGCCCCGCAGGGGATTGAACCAGGGACCTTCTGCACCAAAGGCGAATACCCTAACTATTGCGCCATGCTCTCTAAAAAAAGAGTGTATTCCTGTTTCTATAATATTTTAATACCCTTAGTGCAAACTTGAAAAGTTGTAGCTGTACTAAAGGGATACACGTGCTCTGCAAGGTAAAGACATTTTTTTTTCTGTTATTTTAGACAATCCCGAGACAATCTTGGAGATAACTTGGTTATTTTGGAAAACTATTGGTTTTACAAAGGGAAGGCAATATACCTATCACATGTCATGTGTTACATATTTGGTCATAGTTTGTAAATGTGCAAATATTTGGCAAATAACTAATTTAAAATAATTAACCTCTAATCCATTGACTCTATGGACAAAATTTAAAATCCCTGGAACCAACCCAAAATTTTCTTCAGTGAAAGAGCTTGTAGATTCTTTTCCGAGCCAAAATGGCCATATTAAAATCCACTCGTTGTGTTTTTTTTAAGTTGTAACTACTTGCCACCCTATTATTACAACATATATGCTATGTTTGTCATACATGTGCTTTCAATGTTGAATTCTGTAAAACCCCCTTCCCCCCCCTTCCCCAACTGAAAATGGTTCTTGACACGCCCGTTTGTTACTTTGCACCTGTACGGGTACCGGTGCGGGAGTTCTTATTATCACACCATGAGGGAGGACATGATATTATGTCCCCCACCCCACAAATGTGGGTGGGACATATGTCCCCTATCACCACCCCCCCGCTATTTACGGTCATGCAAGTCTGCATTAAGCGTAATTCCACTTCCTCAGTGTGGTACCGCGATTTAACCTAAACATATGTTTTATAAATTTTGTCTCAGCCGAACCGTTTAGCCTTAGTATATAGTAGCCCTATGTTTGCCTAATCCGCTCTCAACTCCATCCTCACTGCAAGAAATTTACAAAATTGTACTTTCTCTCCGTCAACGAACATTCATGACACACAACTGTGATAGGAAAACATTTTTCTCATATACCCAAAACAAGATAGGATAAGTGAAATTTTTTGGAGGCAAGCTTTCCTCATAAATAAACAGAATCACGAAAAGCACCTTTACCAAACACTCGTGGGCGGGTATCTACTTATGTCGTGTTTTATATGTGTAACAACAGCTTTTGAAGGTGTCATTTTAAAAACAAAATAAAAACAATATTGAAAAACCACTTTTGAAATCA